>MOOZ01001651.1:521072-538294 GCA_002930495.1 Cecropterus lyciades | reverse complement strand
ACCACACCCTTCCAAGGAAACGCAAGAACTGCTTCACGCTAGAAATAGGTGTGGCGGTGGTACTTCCCCGGTCGAAGTAAGCTGGTTCTACCACCTGTCAAATTTGCTTGCAAAACGATCACATTATCTGTCAACCTTTGAGTCGTGTCCCATGAATACCTAAAATACTGTAATTGTTACAGGATTTTAGGTATTCATGGGACACTTGCTAACAAGCTTTATTTAGCAAGCAAGTATGTTTCTCTTGTTTTAATTATTTAAACTGTGTTTTTTATCACTACAAATGTAAAATACAATACATTTGGTTACTACTGGTAAAGTAACACATAATAATTAAATTATGTTGGTAAAAATTACAAACTAATGCAAAAAATGGAGTTGTATTTAAATAATATTTAACTTATAATTCACTTATTCATTATATTTCACATTCAGACACAATAAAATATTTTATAATGCTATTAAATTTCAACTTTTTTGCAATAAAGCTCGGCTTTGTTCTGAAGACCTAAGATTTCCACAAAAGTATTCTTCAATTTCACGAACAGTTTTATTCTTAGTCTCTGGTAAATATATATATAAAATAATTACGATTATCGTTGAAGATAGTGAAAAGAACAGAAATGTTCCGGGCATTTTCAAAGTTTTGAACATATATGGTGAAATTTTGAGTAAGACTGCCATTATTGTAACACAACTAAAACCAGTTATTGTCATTATCAAAGTTTGATGACGTGAAGGCATAATTTCGCCAAAAATTGACGTTGCTAATATCATAGGTCCGCACCCAGTTACTATGGAAAAAACAGTTAATAACGATATAATGAACACATGGTTTTCTTGAACAATAGATAAGGACACTAAATATACATAACACGACATTATGTACAATAATAATATTCCGGTACTAGCAAATAATAACATGAGTGTTCGGCGTTTACAATATCGTGATAATATACAACCCATATACATGCTAAATACAGTAACTCCATCTAAGATAAGCATCGCTTTGTAAGCAACAGATTCGTTTTGTGTTAAATGCTTAAGTACTTCAATGGCGTAGATACTTATAACCAATTTACCTGTAAATTGATACTGTGCAAGCAATATTAAGCACATTAATCCTGGTTTGTAAAATTGCCGTGATGTGACAGTCGACCTCACTGTATGGAGCCACGATTTATTTTCGATGTCGCTGTTATTCGAATATCTCAAAATTTTAGACATTTTGTGGAAACTGATAAGTTTAGCTAATTCTTTTTCCGAATTTTCATTGACACCTTTTAACCATCGATGTGACTTGGCACTTTCTACGTAACGGCCTTTCATTGCTAACCAAGTTGGAGACTCGGGCCAAGCAAGCACCGTTAACACGTAAACTGAACATGTAAATGAAATAATTGAAATATTCTTCCAATAAAAGTATGTTCCGATGGCGTTTGAAATCCAAATGCCCCAAAACGTAGATGCGGATTTGAAAGTTAGGAATATTCCTCTATACTTAGGTGATGTGTATTCAGTAATAATAACCGGTGTAAATGTATTCACTGCAGCAATACTGGTGCCTAAAAATACTTGACCGATTAACAAGTAATACAAATCTGTGCTGATATAAAAGACTACATAACAAATAGATGAAACTAAACAAACAATCAAATATGTATACTTCCGTCCTATTCGATAATACAGCCATGGTAGGATTAATACTATTGGTAGGGCACTAAACGCCGGCAGTGATGCTGAAAAATAAAGAAATTAAGATATTAAAGCTAATAAACATGGCCACTACCTTCTTTTGCAGTGGATATATTTGAAGACGTCTTCGTTCTTAATATCAAATATAGTGTGTTGTTGTTAACTTCTTGCAGAAAAACGAAATAAGCTTTAAAACTAAAATTAGTTCTTATTGAAATAATAAGTTGTATTTTTTATTATTGGTGATATACTATCACTAGTAATCAAAAAATAGAAGTGTTTATCTACAATTTCAAAGCAGTGGCCACTGTCGCCAAATTATCCGTTGTATACCTATTTTTACGCTGTATTATTATTATTATCATTCTATTTTGATAGTAGTTTTAGATGTTATTATTTTTCAATAAAATATATGCTTATATAATATATGTTTTTTTCGTCTTCCATAATATTGATAACTAGCTGAGCCCGCGGTTTCACTCGCGTTTAAAAAATTGTAACGTGACATACATTACCCGTAATTTTATACCTTTAATAATCTCCATTTTATTCTTTTTAATTACATGTTTCCCGCACCTGTGCATTTTGCCGAAATAAAAAGTAGCCTACGTCATTTTCTGACCCGCTGATATAATTTTCTTTAAGCGACTACCACTGTGGTAGTAGCGCAAAAAAATCTTTCCGAGCCATGTAATAAACAGAAACATAACTATCCCACGGGAACCTTATATTATTTTTATTTAAATAAGTAACCTATATGTTATACCAGACTATAATCTATGTCTCTGTTAAACTTTATCCAATGCCATCTAGCCGTTCTGACGTGATTGAAAAACTAACATCCATCTATCCTCACAAAATTTCGTTTTTATAATTATGTAAGTCGGGTTTTTTATAATAAAGTTGGGTTTCTATAAATAGTTGTCCAATTGATTTAATTTCTTACGCAGTTATTAAAATATCTTTCATGAATGTTATCTTTTATGACATAACTTTGCATAATAAACTGATCGTACTTATAATTTTTAATAAGTTATAATTTTTTAATAATTAATAAACGTTTTTGTGCCCATGGCACCCACGACGCAGGAGAAAATCCTACTGTGGGGCTATGAGCGTAGAAAGCGTTTAAAAAAAGTCATACGCTACATCACAATACCAGCATATAGTATTGTTGAAGTTATTAAAAATGGCATTATATTGATAGGAATTAATCTCGCAAGCGTATGAATGATATTATAAAGTTACAAAGGCAGAGCATGATAAATAAATTTCAATCATTGAATTTCTTACTAATATAACCTCAAGCATTCATCTGGATACATAGAGCGCCATCTGTTATTCTTTATTAAAACTATACACTAAGAAAACCACTACTAACAAACTCGGCAACAAAGTGCTGAGTCTGTGTATGGATACCTACTGTTATGATCACATTAGTACATTTCATGATGAGGTAAACTGCCTTGGCTAATACAGACTAAAGAACAGAGTAAGTCAAGTCAAGTTTATCACCGTATGTTTCTGCTTAGGAACCTTATTACAAATATGTAAACAGAAAATAGCTAATTCCTACCGCTTAGGCAGGCAGTACCCTTGCATCATGAAGATTGACGAGTTGAAGGTTAAAATTTTTGTCATATCATGACTTTTTAAATAGTAAAGGTACACTCCAAGTTTCATGAGAATCGAGTTCGCTGAAGGTAAGTTATCAACAATTTTGGAAAAATAGGGGTAATGTTGAGGAATTTTTTTTTTTACGAATCACCCTAATTGTTTTTGAAAAATATAAGTAACCTTAGTTACGCCTTATGACATCAGCTATCCAACAGTGAAAGTCCCGTCAAAATCGGTCCAGCGGTTTCTGAGATTACCCGGAACAAACAGACAGACAGACAAAAATTTTAGTAATTGCAATTTTGTTATCAGTATCGTATATAATTCCATATGGATTTGGTAAAAAGCTGTTTTTTGATATTACAAACAGACACTTCAATTTTATTTATATGTATAGATAACTACGTTAAAATGTAAAATACCGCAAGTGTCAGTTGGTTGACACATGGGAAGCTTGATAGCAATAATTTGACATACTTACACAACCAGGAGGACATTTCATCAGATACTGCATCTGTTGAATTAGCCTCCCTCCTTACCTGTGCTATAAGCACAGTGATAACTCCAAAGTATAGTCCTTGCATTAAATAAATATACCACACTCCAATGCATATCATACACTGTAATCAGACAAATATACAGATATACAATCATTTTACTTAAATATCTAAATTGAAGCTTACCTGGTATTGACGAAAAACTATGAGTAAGTTATAATTCTAATAGTAGGATATAAGCAAATTTAGTAGATGAATTGGCATTTTTGTAATTAATTGGACTCTATATCGAAAACTATAACATTTTAAGGACCCTCATAATTTAAGATAATATCCATTATTTTCTGTCACTGCATTAAATTATTATCATTAAAAAGAGTTAATTTCGCAGGATATAAATGTATTTTACCTATTTTCAAACATAAGGAATAGCATACACTGCTTTTAAAATTAAAACTAAATTTACCTGCCGCATGAACGGCTTCCAAGTTTTCTTATCATTTTCATATATAGGAATACCAACATATCTGAAAATTTCCTTGTATTCAAATTCACCATCCTCCATTTTTACAGATGCACTAACGACAAATATTTATGTTAAGAAGTACGCTTTGATTAGATGATTTGTCTTCTTGTTATTGATTTATGACTGAAAAAAGTAGAAATATGAAATAATAATACCGACTGACTAAACAATAAACTGAAAAAAATCTTAATTTTTTGCAATGAAGATATTAAGAATTTGTCCTGGAATCACTAGAATTATAAAAATGTAGTGAGTGTTTATAATGCTATTTAGCAAGATATACACGAGCACTCTCAACAAAAAGGGAGAGAATCAAATTAGTTGTATGCTGCCAAAGTAAGTTATTCACAGATGCTTAGCTATCACTGATAACTAAAACGTAATATGCCCATTATAGCAAAAAAAAACTCAATAAGCAATTAAGTCTAACAAAAAGGAATTATTAATATCTGGCCTTGAGTATCTTACCGTAATAATAATACCGATATGCACCCAAGTACTAGTAAAAATGCCCAATCTGTAAAGCATTATTTTAAGAAATTACCTAATAGTGTTAGATCCAAGAATTACACACTAAACTTAACTGTTTTTTCGAAGTCGATTACGATTAGTCGACCTTTACACTATGAACGTTAAATTATGAATGTACTTTTACTTTAGGAGTTTGTTTCTGACAGTTGTTTAAATAATGGAGGTCGGGTGCAAATAAAAATATATTCATTATTAAAACTACTTTTTCCCTACGACTTTGCATAATTCTAATAATTTATTATTATAGTATAATAAATTAACATTTATAATAGAATTAAAATTATAATAATTACTGTTATGTCATTTTATAAAGCATTGACTTGCTTTTGAATTTCGTCGCTTATTGAAACATCTTATCAGCATATTTTGGAAATTTGGACTTGTGGACATTATTGCTATTGAGAACTTGAGGGTTAATTGATATCATTAAAGTTTATACTAACTGAAAAAATGATAAAAATGCTTATATTGTTGTTTATATTTTTTCACAAATTATTTTTTTGTAATATATAATTAGGGACTTTTTAGGAGTTCGTACTCAGAGCCCTCGGCTTAGGAAACGAGAGTGCGAAGGCTTAATATTTACTGTCTGTGTTTCTATTGTATCTGTTGAACAGTAATATATAATTTCAGTTCAACAGATACAACAGATTACCTAACCCTCAAAATAACTTAAACGTAATGATTTATAATTCAATATAATTTTATTGCATGATCTAATAAAATTCGCTCGCACAAATACTGATTTCTTAGCCTTATTACACATAATCTCGATATAAACGATTTAAATTGTCATTTTTCCGCCACTACTTCCACCAATCACCTTTATCTTATTCCCAATTCAAATTCTTCATTATTCACTTTTAATCAATTCTCGAATCGTGATTTCACGAGAAATACCATCTAATGCGTTCGGTAGAGATAGCATTAGCCGTAAGATGATCATCCCTCTTCTTGACATTCTCCTTCCATCTATTACGTATTGAATGCGAGTAAGTCTCAGGCAATTGTCATGGGGTGCTCGCCTCTGATTTCAAGGATAAATTGGCATCAGTTACCATCGATAAAACTTAATAATGTTGTCATTCCCTACAGCAATAATGTCAAAAATATCGGTATCCTCATGGACCAACATCTTTCGTAGATACCGCAAATCACTGAGGTTAGCAATAAATTGTTTGCCGCTGTGGGCTCCCTGCGAAGATTAAAAAATGTATTGCCTATTCCTAATAAAATTAAGCAATAAATAAACTTACATAAATGACTTCAAAACTTGTGTAAACGGTTTATATTTGGCCTTCGAAAATATAACTATGTTTCAGAATTCCGCACTAAACTCAAGTAGCTCCCAATTCACCTTCACCAACATCCGTGCATGTGAGCATTCCGGTGAAGGTGAATTGGGAGCCTATCTCTTCTCTACTCTATACTATTTAATCTAATTTCCCCTCCTTACGTTAAGCAAAGTTTCCAAATTCTTCACCTATCCCTTGATAAATCACTTCGCTCTACTAAAAACCTGGCTCCAACAATACAGTACAAGAAATCCTTCACCGTAATAGATATCCGTCTCTGAAACTACCTTCCTCTATCTATACGTAATTCTCAATCTCTACCATCTTATAAATATCTTGTGAAATCCTATAACTCTAATTCCTTTTATTTTATTCTGTTCTATATTTTTTCAAGCCACAAGAGTTATCTTCAATGCGTTTATTTTATGAATTTATTTTATTTAACCTATTTATTATTTTTATCGTATGTGCTATAATGTCTATAATTTATTTAACTATAAATCTATAATTTATTAAACTATAAATTTATTATATAAAACTATTATTTGCACCCTACCTATTTTTGTTTTCATTCCCACCTTAACTCCACACCGTAAGGTTGTCTGGAAGAAATCACTGATTAGCGATAAGACCGCCTTATGTATTGTTTTTTTTCTATTGTATTTTTGTTCCATTATTGTTTTGTTTTGTTGGGTACAATAAAGTGTATTATTATTATCTATATATTTGCCGAAGGATGTATTTCCATCGACACCAAGTGGACTAGTGGCTGCCCTCCACGATTCTTTTTACAATCTTTAAATGTCAATAGACGACTATGACTACTTTCCAGCAGATATCCCATGTGATTTATCGTTAGATTTAAGTATTATTACATAAAACATTAAATTTAATCAAGAACAATTTTGTGACTAATGTATTGATTATTTATAAAAAACATAGGCGAATTAAGACCGTTTTCTTTTTGGAATCGGTTAAAACTGTTAGCCTTTTTTGAATATTGAAAGTACAACAGGCAGTAAGTAGTAAAATGCAATTAACAAAATCAAATATCTCGGTTATCCCTAGACATGACTTTCTCAATTTTTGCAGTTTATTAAAATACTAATGAGAATTTACATAGGAAATTTCATACCTTTATATAGAATGATAACGAAGTTATGACCGGAGAGAAAACACACTGAAAAATCTCGTGTAAATTCACACTAATGCATTGCCAAAAATAATTTGACAAAGCACTACCGTGCTTTTCCATCATTTTGGATAGTTGGTTGTTGTGGATTAACTCATTAACGGAATTGTGTAGTTGTAGTACCGGGACCGGAATAGAGCTACGGTTTCCCCTGTCTGTCGTAAGAGGCGAAAAAGGGAGCTTCCAGCGTTGCGGGTGGCAAGAAGGAGTAAGACCCCGTGAACGACAGAGGCATGTGTGGTCGCATGCCCTCGTAAACACCAAAAGATACGGTGAGCGCTAATCCTCACCAGGAAAGAGCCAGAAAGGGGCATTGCGCTTGGAGTACTCCGGTTGCGTTCCGTTGGATATCCCAGAGTCCTCCACGCAGCGCTGAGGGCGGCCAACGGAGGGGTTTTAGTGCGATGAAAATCCCACATAACTCGAGGTCGCTCCCACAGCGTCGAGTACCTTTTAAAGGTTTCCCACTCGTAAACAAAAAAAGTTAAAAAAAGGTAATCGCCGTAAATAATAACATTGCTAAAACCGAAATAATAATCATAATTGTTATCTTGATGATCTTAGGTACATATATTTCAATATATTTCTGTAAAGCTTTGTATGAAGAACCATCAGTGAAGTTTTTTCTTTAACCAGTTGCGCATCGTAAAGGTCGATATTTGGCCGTAATTAAACCAAAATGATAATATTGGTAATTTGGAATAAACTTTGGTAATTATTGTAATGTAACATAAAAAGTTTTTATTTCTTTAGTTCTTTTCTTATCAGAAAAAAGTTTTTATATACTGCAAAACTTTTACATATATTTTTCTTTCGTGCATCATATACAAGTATATACATTGTTAACATATATATGCTCACTCGAACATACTTAAAAAAATATATATATATGCGACAAATAGTTAATCTCTTTCTTTTGGAAAGTCTGTTAAAAACGAATTATTAATACAAATAACTACCTATGTAAATAAACTAAACTAAAACTATAACCGCAGCTATAACTTACCAAATAAAATAAAAATCAAATATTAAACATCGATCAAACTCGTGGTGCAGCCCGTACTGAGGCCGCGGCCGGTCACGGTCGTCTATTTGATTGTGTGCGTGAAAAGTGCGTGCTTACACGGGTTTGAATGTACTCACGCGTACATTCAAACCAGCGACGGCTGATTGGTATGAAGCTGAATTACTAGTCTTATTTTACTGTGACGATATTGGCCGTAACTAGGTGTTTAACCATAGCCTGGAGTTTAACCATAGTTTGAAGACAGCCTTAGAGCACGCCAAGCCCGTGTCATTCCTACCATTTTGCTCAATGTTTACCAGACGGACGCGTAGAGCAACATACCCCAAGACCAAAATTCATTATACGTGCGGGTTATAGTTATATCAAAAATATATTAACCATGGGAAATAAATAATTTCATAGAGCCTCTACATTTAACATTAAGTAAAAAAAATGTAAATACGGTGTGTATAATATGTGTACATTCCGGTACTAAACTGTAACAACTATCTTGAAATACAAAATATATAAAAATCAATCTTATCAATGGTGGTATTAAAGCTTGGTAATACATTATTAAAATTAAAAGTAAACATAACTGCTTAAATTAAATTAACATGTCACTAGATCCATTCCTTTATCCTATTCCATACTGTGATCTAACTTAACATAATTTATGTACTATAATTGTTCTTCTTTTGCAGAATGTTCATATGCATTTAAGAGATTTCTTCGATATTCTTTCTCTTTCATCGTATTACCGTAGTGTCAATATTATATACTTCCCGTTATTTCTATTCTCGTGAACTCATTGCAGTTATTGTGTTGGACAGCATTTTATTTATTTACTAGCTGAGCCCGCGGTTTCACCCGCGTTTAAAAGAAATGTAACGTGACATACATTAACCGAAATTTTATACCTTTAATAATTCTATTTTATTCTTTTTAAATACATGTTTCCCGCACGGGTGCATTTTTCTGAGATAAAAAGTAGCCTATGTCATTTTCTGACCCTTAAAGGTGGCTGTCATTGTCTTGGCTGCCGTTCAAGAAGCGAGCTTTGAACTGATGGAACAACCCCCCTATTCGTCAGATCTAGCTCCCTCGTAACTTCTTTCTCTTTTCTCGGGTGTAGGAACACCTCCGAGGCAAGAAATTTGACGACGATAGCGACGTAATAACGGCTATTGAGGATTTTTTTGAGGGTCAAGATCAAATTTTTTTTTCGAAGGGAATATTAAGTTTAAAAAAGAGATGGGCTAAATGTATAAACTTGTTAGGAGAGTATGTAGAAAAACAAAGTGAAAGTTTGTGAGGAAGGATGGGTGGATATATGCTAAGCAATCACGCCAGAATGGCTGAACGAATGTTGATGAAATTAGTCACAGAGATAGATTTAGTTCGGAATAAGGGCCAAGCGAAACAATGTACGGCTCCAGTAGGACAGGTTAGTTTTTGACTTTCACAGAGCAAGGGGCGTAAGGACTCAACCTTTATTGCATAATGCTAGCTCAAGGCTTTTTTATTTAGTATGGAAGTAGCAAAAGAGCATGCAGCCCACCCGATGGTAAGTGGTAAGCCGCCCATGAACATCTGTAATCAACCCTAGGTAAGATGAAATTCCAACCCAAGGTTAGTCACAGAAGCATTGCTACCCCTGAGAACTAACATGGAAAGCCTTAGAAAAGTATGTCACCCTTACCACACCCTTCAGACCAAAACACAACAGCGCATAACACTGCTGTTATTAGGCAGAAATAGGTGTGGCCGTGGTGCTTCTGCAGTCGAACTACAGAGAGTTCTACCACCTTCTATAAGAAGGTTAGAAATATTGTGTTCTATTTAGGAACTCAACTCAAACTTTGAAGGAGTGGAACAGATCTTTAGCGCATATAAGGTAGGTTATTCAAGTATCGCGTGAGTACCTAGAAGGTGGGGGGAGGGCTCATTCTTTCGTTTATTTTTGGTGACATAGAGGCCGGTAGGCTCTTATCTGTGCCTTTTAGGAAAGTAAATCTCAGTTCAGGAATTTACAATTTAACTAAGGACATATTTTGCTCAGCTTATATTGAATGTTTTAAGGTCAGTTCCTGCCAGTGTTTATTTTTTTTGTTGACACATCAACAGCATTTACAAATTCCTAATACAAGTTTAGACCATTATGCATGTCAATTACTGGTGTGTACATCACTCGTGATGAACAACTCTTTATCGAAAATTCGATAAAGAGTAGTTTGAGCGAAGTATAATTAAAATAACAGGTATGCAAAGGGGTAACAGTGATAAAATAGTAGTTGTAAAAACCATAAGAGCACGTCCTACAACGCTACGGTAATTAAAAAAAAAAGTGAGTTTAGCTTAGTCAGCTCAGCAGTTAGTCAACCGAATATGCCTATTTGATTAAACTTAAATACTAACTAAATAATACTAAAAAAACTAGCGCCCTAAATTATACTATTTATATTTTTGAGACCAATTCATGAGGATAAGTAATAAAAGTAATCCTGTCATTTAAAGTATTTTTTCAATGGCCCCATCTAGTCGTATGTCATCAACTTCCATATCAATAGTAGTAAAATATTTTGTGGAGACCTCCCGCTACCCATCAACAGATGACGCGTATTCTGAATTACGCTATCGAAGTTTTCACAACATCCTGCATATATACAAGTTCCGAACAGAGACTGTCGGAGCACGGCCGCTCCCCAGGCATGCTCACCTAGCCTGGCGGGAGACCTCCCTTGCCAAAATTTGATTATAGATGGTACCACATATTATCACAGAAAATGTAATTATTTTAATTTAAAAGTAATAGTAATAATAATAGATATTTACCTATGAAATTGTCGTTTCTCATGAAATAAATGAAACGTATTCTTTTTCTATATTTTTTATTTGTATTCATCAAAGTAATCACCTATACAATCAATGCATCTTTGCCAACGCATTGGTAGCTTATTGATGCCCTTCTTGAAGGAATCGGACGGGAGGCAACAAATTCCTCAAAGGCATTTTGCACTGCCTCTCGGGTATTGACTTTTTTTGGAAAAGGTAGAAGTCTATAGGCACAAGGTCTGGTGAGTACGACGAATGACGGAGAACTTCCAGCCCCAGCTCTTGTAGCTTGGACACCGTCTGCTGTGCAGTATGAGGTCGCGCGTTGCCGTGCCGGAGCAGTGGAGCCGACCGATTGACCAAAGCTGGTTGGAGACGTGCGAGCTTCTCCATTATTGTGTTCAGTTCTTCACAGTACACATCTGCAGTAATGCTCATCCCGTTTGGTAAGAAACTGTGACGAATGTGTGAAGCCTCCGAAGTAAACCCAAAGCTGAAAATACTTTCCTGCACACCGAAGTTTTTAACTCTGTCTTTTAGAGGCAGGCATATGAACGCCATTAAACAAGATTGAATGTAGATTAGTCAAATTTACTTTATTTAATTATCTGGAGCTAATTGTGATAATGGCTTGGGTTTTCTGAGGATTTACTTTCAATCCATGCAATTGGCACTAGTTTGAGATACAAGTATGATCAATGTTTATAATAGAAATGGCATTCGACAAGTCCTCAGATGGACATTTGTAATGTATGGTTGAATTTCTTTTTGCCGCCATTTTAACCCAGTTACATGGATCGTGTAACTTTTTGTGTAAATCACATACAGTGCAAAATTTGGTGCGTAAGGACACAGTCAGTGTTGTGTGTCTTGATATGGAGCCTTAACAAGAAATATAGGGAAAAATAAATTTAAAAACCGTATATTGTGTATTAGTTATTAGTATTTAATACGTAATGGGTACTCCATTACGTATTAAAATATCAATGCTAATCCGCGATAATATTAGTCTAAAGTCATACTTATGATGTACTTAATAGAAATCCAATCGTAGTTGAGTTTGAGTACAAATATTCATAGCATTTTCCACCTATAATAAACAAGTTGTGTCCTGCGGTATCACCCGCTACCAAATAATAAAAATAAAACAAACATAGCGTGATGCGAGGCATCCTCAATAAATGGACTATTCAAAACAGTTTTTTTTTTAATTCGAACCAGTAGTTCGTGATATTAGTGCGTTCAAGCAATAAAACAAACTCTTAAGCTTTATAATATTATATAGTACAGATTTCGTTAGCTAATTCAAAATACATTAGGCTTCAAAATACATTAGGCTTACTGTGAATAACTATTCGTGTTTGTCAGGGTGATAAACTTACATGATTATCTTGATTAGTTGCACCTGCGGTTGCTTACGGTAACTATACTACACTATATCTTGTTTTGTCAGCCACACATATTGTTCTCTAATTAATTCTAATCGAGTCAATTTGTCAATTGTATGATTTAGTTAAGGCATTACTAAACAGTTTATATTTCATAGAAAATACAAACATTTTTATTAGACTTATCAGCGTCACTGATTTGTGGTCTAACTTAAGAAATGCCGTGTACGGTCAAAAGTTGGATAGATGACCGCTAGTAGCTTCCTCCCCTTGTTGTGGAAAGTTTCTTGTTCATATATATAAGAAAGATATGATTCGAGATAGCAACTTATCTGTAGGCTTCGTCATTTCAGCTTACCATCACTTGGACTACATCTTAGTCCTGCTTGTACTGCAACTTTAAATTTAATAAAAAAAAGTTTTATTGTTTCTGCCATAAAATAGAACACGTTAGCATAAGCCTTCTGTATCAGCATGAATAATATTTAAGGTTCGTGACTCCCCTAAAGAATAGGCTGGATTGCTTTATATGATATAGGATATTTTATTTCTTTTTATAGTATGGGAGAAGCAAACGAGCATGCAGTCCACCTGATGGGACGTGGCTACTGCCGCTCATGGACATCTGTAATCAACCCTAGGTAAGATCAAAGTCTCACCTAAGGTTAGCCACAGATGCGTTGCAAAAGTACTTTACTCTTGCGCTGCTGTTATGAGGTGTGGCGGTGGTGCTTCCGGAGTCGAACTACAAAGAGTTTTACCACCTTCATTTATACTCCCTCTAGGCAAATCTGAGCAGGTGATTTTGTTAATTACACTGTCAAATCAGTGTATTTAACGGTCTTTACAGAATCACCGATCGAGAAAGGGGTGACATTAGACATAAGACATAAAGTAATCCTGCCGCCCATGAACATCTGCAACAAATATGCTGTGTGTAAAAAGACGTAGGACATAATTTCCTGAGAAGATTCCTTGCCCTTTAACCTAGAAGTTTTTTTTTTTTTATCAGAATGAAGTACCAAACGAGCATGCAGTCCATCTGATGGTAAGTGGATACTACTGCCCATGGACACCTGTAAGCAACTTCATATAGAACGGTTCTATTCTATTCTCAGGTATGTTCTCGCTAACGTCAATCACAGATGCTTTGCTACTCCCGAGGACTAAGAGGTCACCTCACATACAAGTGAGCAGAAGTTGCACACACTTGGTTCTTATACTCTGTATGTCCAAAATCAGATATATTACTGCCCAATAATTGCAGTGCTACGCACTGCTGTGGTCTGGTTTATGGGTGTGGGTATGAGTGACACAATTATTCGAGCAGTTCCAAGTGTTGCTCAGATCTCAGATCAAACTCTGATCGTATTTTAGGCTAATTAAAGATGTCCTTGGGCAGCAGTGACTACATTCCGTCAAGTGGACTGCATGTTCCTTTGCTACACTATATTATAAAATATCAGACTGCTATATACTATCAGTGTATATACACGATACACGACTATACTAATCACAGTTATACCAGGATACACTATGTTCTTCATTCTTCTACATGTTTTCTGTAATCTAAACATGTACCGATGATGTCGTAAACATCGCCATCATATTAACGCGGAAAATGCAAACGTAACCGTAAATAACATTGATTTACGCCAAGATATCTTTATTCTTTACGACCATATTACGACATGGGTTTGAAATTGTCTAACACCCGTTGGAGAGCGTCAATAAAATTTATTACGGGCGAGATTGAGATTGACTGTGCGTAAAAATACCTTCGTAACGTAAATAAGGGTGAATCTAATTGAGGATGAATCAGTTTTAGCTAAAATTGGATCATGCTGAAGTTTATTTTAGAGAAATTAAATTTTTGGTACGTTTTCTTTTAAATACCTTCCATCTAGGTAACCAATACTAATATATTTTAAAGTCTTAAAGTAGGAATTTCACATTTTTAAAGAGTGGCTTTAAGAAACTGGTGGTAGTCTATACATATATATGTAATCAACCCTAAGGACTTATTTTCTATCGAAAGTCTACCATAGTTGCATTGCTCCTCTTAGAGACGATGTTATAATATCTCATGTAGTCTTAAGTATCTTCCTTAACATTTATAGTTCAAAGTGAAACATAGCTACCAGATGCTATTTATGTGTCATATTTATAAAAAGATATATCCTGACTGACTAACTGATTCATATACAGCCTAAATTATTGGAACAAGAAACATGTGCCTACTATGAAAATTTGTATTTGGAAACAAAACCCTCATGGAGTTAATTCTTAACCACCTCCCAGCGAGTTTGTATTTATTTATTATACCTATATATATTTTTTTGAAACACCCTAAAGTAAACTTAATGCCTAATGTTATTCTCTGCCAGTCAACCCTGGGCGATGGCGATAATGTTTGGTAGGCATATAAACAGTAAACGCTAATATTTATTGAAATATCCTGCGTATTAAATAAACAATACAAATAACCATTATTTAAACATATACTACAATAATTATAATAATACATAGAATGATAAATATAATAAAACAAGGACTTATTTGAAATTTCGATGGACTCATGATAGTTGTAAATAATGTATTCCTGTTTAATAAGGTAAAAATTGTGCTATTATAGTTAAATCTATTAGAATTCTTCAGTTTTTTCACAATACTTTCCAGTCCACTTAAAATTGAAAGGTAGGTAGGTAGGCAGCAAAATGAACTAATGAACATGATGTCTGTTAGATACTTCGAATACATGCATGTAAAATAAAATTCCCCAGGTAAAGGTTACATCCGTGAACGAATATCTCGAACGATTTTTTCATTACAAGCGCTATCTTCATAAAGGGTAAAAGAGTACCGCGCCGGTATCTCTGCATGATTGATGAACTTTAGCGAAGGGAGTAACGTTCAAATGTACTTGTAGGAGTATTAAGTTTATATCTACTCCGAATTTAGCGTACATTATGTTATTATCAAAATAATAATCATGTTCGTGAAGTGTTTAACTAATTATAATATATTCAAAATTCGAATTATATTATGTTTGTAATTTGGTAGGAGGTAATTAACTAGAGTAGTGTTTAGATTCAAGGTATTGAAATATCCCACCTGGTTACTTTGAAGCTGTGAATCTAGAAAGCGGCAATTACATTTTAATTGATAATTATAAACACAATATAATTGGATAAAAAAATACATAAATACCTATGAGAACGATATAAGTAGGTAATTATTCTGACAGTGTCATGTCAATCTATTTATGAAAATATTTAATAATATCCACGTAAAAAAGATTGTTTGTTACAGAATCATGGACATAATTATAATACTAGAGATTGAAATAAATTGGCCACAGTTTATATTAAGTAAGGTCCTAATTCTTTTATGAAAAACGGTATTTGCTCCTACAATAAAATTTCATTAGGCATTATTCAATTAAAATGAGAAAAGACTTAAATCGATTATATAAGGAACTCTGTTTAATACATCTTTATAACACATGTATGGTTGTATAGTACTTAAATAGTAATTTACATTGTAATAATCTTATCACAATATAAATGAACATTTACATTTACGTTGTAATAACCTTATTATCATATGATGTTAATGACTATTTAAATGGACCATACGTACGGTCCATGTGACTCCATAAATATTTATTTATACGTGAACCTTTATATCTTTTCCTACTGCGTCACGAGGAGTGTGATGTTTTTCAAACATATATGATGATTGTATGTATGTATGTATAATATGTTTGTAGGTATATATATCTGTTTGCTTTGACGGGATATGACATATGATTAGTTGTGAGTGACATAGGTTATACGATAGTAATTATAAAAAAAATGGCGGGTGTAAAAGGAAAAAAAGTGCGAGAAAGGACGACTTTTTTATCATGACAATATGGATATCAAATGAAAGCTAGTAAATAGATCATTCCAAAACAATATATATCATAATGTTTTAATATTTCTATTTTGACGAAAACTCAAAAAATGTTAAATTAAATATAATATTATTATTGTAAAAACAAAAAACCGACTGCTTTCAAACAATGAACTGAAAGTGAGACGCAAACTATTGTTTTTCAAGTAGTCGGGCATTTTGTTTTAGTATTTTTACCAATAAGACACTTTTTAAAAGATTCTAACTATGCACACGTATGTTGTTTCTTGTGTTGCTTTTACTATTTATTTATTTATTTGTCATTAGATATAGGTACAAACAAGGTGATTCACATAATACAGACAGTTCCATTATATCTAGTCATGTTATGACATGCAGATATAATCATAATAATTATTAATTGTATAAAAAAGATATTATCAACAGATTATAAAATTGAAACCTCATAAATTCATAATAAATTCGATAGATATATTTTCATTAAAATCATGTCCTTATTCATATTCAATTTCATTAAATTTTATATAATTACTAGCTGAGCTCGCGGTTTCACCCGCGTTTAAAAGAAATGTAACGTGACATACATTAATCGAAATTTTATATCTCATTAGAAAAAATCCCCCGATTTTGAAGCATTCTTCATTGGTGCTCCGCTCCTGTTAGTCTTAGCGTGATGATATATAGCTTATAGCCTTCCTCGATAAATGGGCTGTCTAACACCG
>MOOZ01001651.1:474100-485708 GCA_002930495.1 Cecropterus lyciades | reverse complement strand
TGTTCTGGGTCTGGGTGTTTGTGTATTCGTCTTTGTGTGTCCATGGCACCCACGACACAGGAGAAAATCCTACTGTGGGGCTATGAGTGTAAAAAGCGTTTTAATGTTTTTTTTTAATGTTTTAATATGATATTAGTTCCGCACATGAAGTCGCAGGCATAGGTTCGTCTTAATTAGGACCGAAATGACATGTACTTACTTAAATAAAACAGGAGACTGACAATATAGAAAAACACAGGCTTATGTACTTCATTGACAACAGGTACGTTCCGTGGTATAACCAAGATTACAAGAAAAATTACATACACTTGTAAGATTTTAGTCATAGCAACGTATCAAACCGCGGTCGTATGATGTAACATAAACCCGATATAGAGAATAACTATCCCCACAAATATACAAATTACAACGTGTGAATAAAATTTAAGTAGCAGTGATAACCTATAATGGTCGAAAATTGGCCCGAAAGGCCAAAAGGTCGAAAATTGGCCTTTCAGATCGAGGGTCCCAAGTTCGAATCCTAGGCACGCACCACTGATTTCTCTAAAATGTGCGTATTAGAAATTAATTATCACTGCTTTACGGTAAAGGAAAACATCGTAAGACAACCTGCACACATGGGAGTACTTTAAAAAAACAGTTCTCAGAGCTGTATGAAGTCTACCAATTCGCACTTGGCGGTGGACCATGGCCTAAAACTCTCTCACTCTGAGAGAAGACCTGTGCCCAGCAGTGGGACAATTATGGGTTAACGATAATGAATAAAATTTCTTGTAAATTCATTAAAATACAATATGGAAGATACACCTTAGATTGCAAAATTGCAAAATTTGCAAGATTGCCGAGAAATATTAATGTTACTCGGCCGTAGTTAAACAAGTTAAATAATTATGTTTACAAGAAATTTTAAGTTCAAACCAATTTTAGCTGTAGTTACATAATTAAATAATATAAAAATTATATAATTAAATAGGTACCTGAATTTACCCACGCGTATTGATTAAAATAAACTTTCTTAGTTAAACGGAAATAGTGATCACTGTTATGTAGCAACTGCCTTTGTTTTTATTTTTTAAACGATTTTCATTGAAAAATATTTTTATAGTACTTGGTCATTTCTTTTCGAAATTGCAGCCTTATAATACTTTTTGGTACACCGATCGCTATACTCTTTATAGAGTTCAATACCCAAAGGGTGCAAATGATATCCTATTACCGTAAAAGTACCATTATATGTTCCGTTGAAAGGGTCTCGACGCCGAGTGTATTGCGACCTTAGCGACCTTCTTAGTCTTCACGAGTTTTTATCTATAACTGACTTCAGTCAAAATCTGTACTATGTGATGATTGTAGTTGATTATATATTTCCATGGGTGAATGGGTGACCACTTACCATCTGGTGAACTACATTTTCTACACTCATAACCCCACAATAGGATTTTCTCCTGTGTCGTGGGTGCCATGGATACACAAAGACGAATACACAAACACCCAGACCCAGAACAGAAATCTACTACATGCTAATTTGCTACTTTTATTTCATTAAAAAAACCATATGTTTTGTGTGCGTTTACACATTACACGCTTTCTACACTTATAACCCCACACTAGGATTTTCTCCTGTGTCGTGGGTGCCATAGACACACAAAGACGAAGACACAAACACCCAGACCCAGAACAGAAACCTAAAATCATCATACAGATGTCTGTCTGGCCGGGGATCGAACCCGGGACCCACTGCGTGTCAGACTGGTATGGTGACCGCTCCGCCACGCGGGTCGTCATTAAAATCGACATTAAAGAAATCCCCTTTCATATTTGTTCTAACTGCAACTATTCAACATTCAACCATCAAAAAACTTACGATGGTCATACGCATCCAAAAGTAATTTGTTTTTGAAGTAAGCTGTAAACGTAAACGAATGTAAATGAGTTACCGCTGGGCCTCCAGACATAAGTTTGACTCTGCACGCGTATGAAGGTTGAGCGATTGCGTTGGCTTTCCCTACGAGTTGCAACGAAATTTCTTGCTCTGACACATAGATTTGTTTAAACGCTTCAAGCGAACGTTTCGTGGCCCCCGGATTGTGTCGCGAATGTTTCGTGGCCCCCGGATTGTATCGCATGCTTGCGGTACTGGGTATTTCATTTTTTACTCAGGAACCCCAAAATATTTTAGAATAGAAATATTCTATCATTTATTTTATAAAGTTCTCTATACTTGACAACGTGACAAACCGATTTTGACAGGACTTCTAATAGAAGTTCTGTGAAAATCGGGTTGTTCATTAACAAAATTAGTCCATGACATAAAATCAAAGGCATTTTTTTCTATCAAGGAGCTCAAGTATGTAACGATTCAATGATTTTAAAAAATTGTAAAGAATCTGTTCTTTCCTCTTTTCATAAGAAATTGTAAAACGACAGACGTACATTTCACTTTATTTACTTGCAAATATTTATATTAGGAGTTACTGTGAAAAGCTCCTTCTTGTGCAGTTAGTACAAAGAAGCAGAAGATTGTTTTATACAATAAAGTCTTTCAGCTTTTCAGAGCCGCTACTAGAATTCGAGTTCCTGGCATTTGTATTTAGGTTAGTTAATGGGTTATTAATTCGACTTGTTTAAGCGAAGTGAGGTCTAATTTCAAGGGTTCGTGGAAATGTTTTGTTAAGTGGAACGTTGTAGTGAATACTATATTTAATTGTTTCAGTTAACTAGAATGTTTTTGTTAATGCTAATCGTTCTATACTCAAGCATTATATTACTGTATATAATAATATATTGTTATAATTAATTGAAATATATTTTTCGTATCTTTGTATAAGTTAAAATAGCAAAGAGCATGCATTCTACGTGATGATAAGTTACTCTTACCAGGGATGTTGCGAATGTTCGCATCACATCGTATACGTTTGTAAATTGTAATCGATCGCCAATAAGAAGTCCTTATCCTAAGGACGTTATCATGTCGTCAGCCAAATTCGCTTGCTCGTCGAAGGCACTAAGTGTAAAAACAATCGTTTGACGGTTAAATTCCCAGTGAAAAGTCAATCCGGGAATGATGCCCGGCGGCCGTAGTCATCCGTGTTCTCGGCAAATCGAATTCGCTCGCCTAACGTATCAGTCGACTTGGTATAAACAGATGAAGTGCTCTGTTGCCTCGAGTTAGTTAGTTTAAGGATGCAATAGTATACGAACCTAAGCTTTGAGTGTAAAGGCGTTAAACTATAAGTTGGAAAGCCTCATGTGCCTCCTTCACCACACATTTCTAAACAGAACACAGTAAAAAAATTGCAGCGAGAGCACCTGGAGTCACATTCATACTTCTACCTCCTGTAACACTATGGCATCATGTATAACAGCCACTTACATCCTGTTATACCATGCCTTCAGCTACGAATGTAATCTGGAATGTTTAGTGTACTGTAGTACATCATAGCACCGTGGATTTATCTTAAGCCCTTGACATTTGATGTATTGCCAAGCCATTAATTAAAGAGATGATAATTTGTAAGATTGATGAGTTAGATCAACTGTTGCCTCAAGACTCCATGTCCTTAAATAGAGTCGTGAAAATGTGGTTTATTCTCGCTTTTGTTAGTCTATTGAATTAAAGATGAATGATTTTGCTATTTTTGATACAGTGGATAAAATAAACAAAGTGTGTTAATGAAAACCATTTATCACAGATGGATGATACAGGCTTTTTAGGAAAATTTGCTAAACGAGGCTTTCAACATTAGTCTTCAGAGATGAAAAGCATGTGATAGATTTCAATTACTGATAGGCGGCGGTGAACAATATTGTAATATTATTGAATTTATAATATTTCCACCAATTTGATATAATAGTAGAGTTAAGCGCTTTTGTGTTCAGGTCTGAAAGGTGTGATAAATACTTATTCCACAAGGGTAGCAATGAATCTGTACCCAATCTAAGTATTACCTTACCTTATCTGGGGTTGATTGCAAATGTTCATGGGCGGTAGTGACTACTTACCATCAGATGGGCAGCATGTTCGTTTGCTACTTCTATCTATATATGTATATAAATAAAATTGAAGTGTCTTTTTGTAATATAAAAATAACAGCTTTTACCAAATGCATATGGAAGTGTATACGATACTGATAACAAAACATCAATTAGTAATATTTTTGTCTGTCTGTCTCTTTGTTTTGGGTAATCTCTGAAACCGCTGGACACATTTTGACGGGACTTTCACTATTGGATTGCTGATATCCTAAGACGTAACTTAGGCTACTTCTATTTTAGAAGATGTAGTTAGGGTTCCGCACAAAAAATTAAAACCTAAGAAACCGCGTGCGCTCTATGCGCACGCAGCCACCGGCACTGCGAGTGTAACCGCGGTTGTCAGCTAGTGTTATAATAAAATAATAATGATCTGTATCATAACACGCATGATGACGCATGAGTACTAGTGTCCCAGCAGACTAATTGTAATTTCAATTACCATTTCTATAATATAAAGACGTACAAAAATAGATCTTTACTTAAATATTGTAGTTTTCCTTTAAATGTAGGTGTTAAATCGCACGACATTAGGCGTCCAAACCCAGGATTAACTTCGGATCCCTTCGAGTCTGATTCGGTCGCGACATTGATGGATGTCTTTGTTGATAGTTCACTTTACATAATTTATTATCTTTTATTTGTTATGGAAAACAGGTTTAATACTGAATTGAATTTAAATTCGGAACGCCTTTTGTTTCATTTGTTTTCATTTGAATAATAATTATTTTATTATTCGAGGTTCACCAAATATATATGATAGACTATGTTTTGTACAAGTAATTAACAACATTTCTGTACATAAAACAATATTTAAAATAAAAAGTTTTTTTTAATTATAAATTAGTTTTTTTTAATTGAACTAACAATTTTGTTTTTTACTTATTATTACTGATGATTTGTAACTGATTACTGCAGAACACACGCAGCAAACAAAAACTAGGGAGTCGTGCCTAATGTGGAAATCTAGTAAGCATTCTAAAAGATGGTAGAAACAGGATAGCAGGAGAGGTGCCATCAATGCATCTAGTAGAAGGTAGAAGCGGGCGGATACCGGCTAACTTACATATTAGGCCACCATCTTAATCCTCAATAGCGATAATACATCGACTTTTGAAGGTGGTAGAGCTCTTTGTGGTTCGACTCCGGAAGCACCACCGCCACACCTATTTCTGCCTAATAACAGCAGTGTTATGTGCTGTTGTATTCTGGTCTGAAGGGTGTGGTAAGGGAGACATACGTTTCCGAGGCATTCCACCTTAGTCCTCAGGGGTAGCAACGCATCTGTAGCTAACCTTAGGTGAGACTTTGATCTTACCTAGGGTTGATTACAGATGTCCATGGGTGGCAGTGGCTACTTACCATCAGGTAGGCTGCATGCTCGTTTGCTACTTCCGTGCTATAAAGAAAAAAAAAACTTCAGGTCATAATATTAACATTACATTATTCAGGTCATTCCATTGACATTTAAAATTCTGCCAAAACCATATGAAATTAGGTACACACTGCAGTAGTGGTCACTTACCATCAGATGGACTGCAAGCTCGTTAACTATTTCAATCTGATGAAAAAAAGCGTTGCCAATGCCAGTTGAAAATTTAAAAAGAACATATCATATTAGTATATGTATGTACATACATATAGACATAAACGTTTTCTACACTCTTAGCCACACATTAGGATATTCTCCTGTGTCGTGGTTGCCATGGACACACGAGACCAGACCCGGAACAGAAACTAAACTCATCATTCAGATATTTATCTGGCTGGGAAACGAAGCCGGGACCCACTGCGTGTCAGACCAGTATGGTGACCGCTCCACCACGCGGGTCGTAGTATATATATACACACACACACACACACACACAAACACATATATATATATATGAAACTATACTTTAACCTTAACATAGTACCCTTGCACATACCCCTGCTGTAACTAACGAAAAATTCAAAGTTATTAGAACTCAGAACTATATACATTTTGTGAATGAAAATTGTATATTGATAGGCCCCTTAGTAACTATAACACAAGAAATTCCTTGTTCAATCTTACCCACGCAATATACCTCCTCATTTCCCTTCGCAAACAATTAATGTAATTAATTACACCAAATTCCAGAGACTACGTATCATCTAGAAATGATTTAATTTTGTAGTGACTCTGTGTCATTTCTTTACTCGAAAATAGTATTACGATGATAAATAAATAATTCTAAATAAATAGAATACCCTATATTATAGTACACATTATTAAGTATAAGTGTTAGTCTACTTTTTTATTTTGAGAGCGATTTATTAATTTAACTTCAGTTGTGAATCCAAAGGTAATATTGATAATGGAACTTTAAAAGTGATTGCATGCAATCGCTAATGGTGCGTTTGGGAATTTCTATTGAAATGTGGGCTAATGTATCGCTAAATAACAACAGTGAGATATTTAATTATACTAAATTTATTTAACTACTTTCTGTTTTCTTTTACATGCAAATGAATTCCATCGCACCTTGACAAAAAAGACAATGTCATATTTTAGTCAAATTAGTTAAATTTCTAACATTACAAATTCAACTACATAGTATATTGATACTAAAATTTAAATTTAAATGACGTGAATATTAAATGTTTGTATAAATATGCAATTACTTCGCAGTGCCGACAATTTAACGACGAATTCAATGGCACGTCTACGCATAATTAAGTCTGCGAGAAGATCACATCACCCAGTAATGATTATGTAATTACCTGGCACTTTCTGTAATTGCTGATATTAAGACCGAATTCGTGTTGAGAGGGAATCACGGTACAATGAGTAATGCGAGTCATGGATGTTTGGGATCAATGACATTTATTGCTTAATTTGAATTTTGGCTGTAATGTTTTTTTATTGTTTATTGTACGTTATCTACAATTCTTTTTAATCTTCTACCGGGCATGAGTCTTTGCCGCAGTAGAGGGTCTAGAGTATACTCCATCGTTCTGCTTGGATGCAGATCGATAGAGAAAGTACATGTCCACTAGTTTGACGAAACTATTTAACGGCCCTCCAAACTTAACGTCAACTATCAAGTGATGACACCTTGAACCGACAACTTAATGCATTAAATTTATCTACTAGCGCTCACCCATCCAACTTCCAAACACACTTGTTACTTAACTTTGGAAATCAATTAAATTTTACACTTACTCGTACACTATTGCAGTCTTTTCGTTTCTGTTAGTTCCTTTGTAACTTTCAATAGAAACAAGACAGTCAGCCAATCAGTAAAATACTAGGACTAACTTTACTGTAAGTCTGCGGTATCAAGTTTACTGTAGAGCTTGGGGTCAAATACGACTAAATAAACATAGAACCGGAATAGTTGCTTTGTAGTTTGGAATTTTCGTTGACTTAGGTCCTTGTTGATTTTGACCTCACTTTTGTAGTATCTGACAATACCACACCAGTAATAATCTATTAAACGGAAATATATTTGGCGCAAGAAATTTATTGATTTTGATTTGTCACGCGTTGAATTGAATCGAGAAAACCTTATAATCCTGGCTGAGGTAACATAAAAAGTGTTAAAAGTGGAACAAGACGTGGCTACGAAATATAACACGTCAATATAAACGAGACAGGCTGTATTACGTGGGTAGCATCGCGTGACGCGTTGTCAGGTGCAAAAACTAAACCTGAAGTAGAAATATACGAATCGGTATTTGGAGTTAACACGCTACGATTTCATATTTATGTATGTTAAATAATTAAGAATAAATATTTTACGTTAAGTTGTTAACAGTCGACGTACTTTAACAATTTACATATAAAATCTTCATGAATTGTAATGAGTCATGTAAGATCTTTAATAACACATAAACGAACGAAAAAAATTGTTTTTTTTTTAATTACGAAAAGATTGAAGTGTCAAAAGAGCATGAGGCAGAGCAGAGGCTTGCTCGGTGTCGCATGCATACGCATGATGATAAATGATCATTGCCGGCTATTGACATATGTCATCAACTTCATATAAGAATGATTTCTCTTCGAAGTAAATCACAGATGCGTAGCTACTCCCGAGGACTAAGGTCGCCTCATATGAAAGTGAACAGATAACTTTATTTAGAACGTAAATAAATTTATCATGTGCATGTTATAATTATAAAATGTCGATTCGCATTTCATGAGATAATGATATATTTTTCACTAGAAGACAAGATGTTTCTTACGTGTTACTATTCTATGTCCCATTGGTGCAAAACGAGTCTTCTTACAGCTGGAAGAGCCCTGACCATAACGCTCCAATGCGTATTAGCGGTGGATTTATACCTTATCACATAAAAATAACAAAGAGCTAACTTAGTGAAACAATGTCACTTGTTAGTCTGCATGATATCAATGTGTCGGCATGGAAAAAAATTGACGTGTGTTTCCAAATGCTATTGAAAGGATATTTTCGCCCGTAGAGGTATATCCGTGACCGCGTTGCCAACGCGTGCTCATATGTTTCCCATTCTTCTTCAGTACGTGAGTGAAATAAACTTTATAGGACATTACTTAATATTCTATTTACTCTTCATACTGGTTTACAAATCGAATAGTTCGTAGGCGGATTTACGAACACCGAAACATTTTTGTTGGTTTCAATGGTATTTATTTGAAAAGGTCTGTATAAAACTCACGTTTAATGTAGGTCATACATAATGTAGGACTGCATTATTCAGATATGTATTTTTAATTTGAATCAAACACTTTTTCGAACATTTTGCTTGCATTTCAACTGTTCACAAACGAAAGAAAAGCAACTATCTGTAAACTTATAAGCAAATTTTTAAAGACCCGACTCTAACCCTATAACCCGACTCTCTTTTTGATCACTACTGCTCTCGGTCCTTAATCAACCTCACTTGTGCAGAATCCGACTTGTGTCTGAAATCGAACACTCTCTGGAGCGAGTCTCGGAATGGGGTCGACTTAGCCCTGTCGAGTTCAAGCCCACGAAAACACAAGTCTGCGCGTTTATTGCCAAGAAAGACCCATTTATCATGGCTCCATGGTTCTAACTGTCCTCGCTCACCATTGACAAAAGCATGAGAGTTGACATCTCGTGTGACATACAATTTCACAGTTATTTGGATGTTAAGGCCAAGTTGGCGTTAAAGAAGTTGGGCGTCTTGAACAGGGTCAAGCGGTATTTCACTGCAGGACAGCTCCTTCTGCTTTACGAGACAAAGGACCCCGCATAAAGTACTGTTCGTATTTCTGAGCAGGGGCGCCGCAATATCAACCTAATCCACTTAACCCTGTTCAGAAATGCGTAATCCGTCAACGATCCAAGGATCACCGATTGATTAGAACGTTGAGTCCACGGAAGATCTATAGGCTCCCCGTGCGTGTTTTGCCGCCTTAAAAATGGATTTTTTTCCAAAGAACTTATGGAGGCAAAGAGAGAGCATACTCCATAGCGCAGACCGGCACACAGAAATCCGCATTAAAAATGTAAATAGTAACTCCTCTACAAACTTTTTAGCCTGGTGCCTACGTCATATTTTCTTCACTGTAGGATGAAGTTTCATCCGCACCAACTGGAATCGTGGCGATCTTACATGTTTCGATTTACAGGCTCGTTTTTGAAACGAACGTGCAGATGGGAAATGACCTTTCTCCTGAAGTACCGTCGGAGCACTATAGCATGGGACTCTGCGCAAAAGATGCGAAAAAAACTCTCCTTCAATGCCATTGGTGTCTCCTTCGTTATTTACGTCAGGTAGCCTGTCTCCCGTACTGCTAGATTTAAGTATATAAAAATAAGATGTAGGCAGAAGTAAAATAACATAGCTTTCTACCACATTAGTGACAAAATCTAACATTTAAAATTACTTATTTCATATCCTAACTAATTACTTACTAATTAATTACTAATTACTAACTAATTACGTAGTTTGTTCCGTATCACGAGTTTAGTTTTAAGATTCATCCATGCGTCTAGTTTTTACAACTTAAACATCTTTCCGATAAGTACCTCCGATAAACAGAGAAAACTTGGTGCTGTTCTAGTTTATGAGTCAACAAACTCGTTCGATTTACTGGAACTTGTATTATGGGTACTTTGTTGAAAGTTGAGGTACAACGGATTTTAAGTGTCTAAGTAATAACCGTATAATCCATCGATTATACGGTGATAAAATGACACCACAGCCTTACTTATACCATCTATACAAGTTATAACAACTATCGAATGCTGCAGTGTTTTTCTTTATCAAAATATAGAAGTACCAAACGAGCATGCAGTCCACCTGATGGTAATGATAGTGATGGTAAGCAATAGACAACTGTAATCATAGATAAGATTAGAGCCTTGCCATGGCCATGAATGCATTGTTACTTTGCTATCCCAGATGACTAAGTGAGAACGCCTCAGATAAGTATTGCCACCCTTCAAATCAGAAAACAACAGTGTTTGAAACTGGTTTTAGGGGAAAATAGGTGTAACGATGCTTTCGAAGTCGAACCACAAAGGATTATATCATCTTATAAATGCTAAGGGGGGCATTCGACAAAAGGAATTCCAACTCAATCCTCAAGGGCAGCCAAGCATTTGTATTACAAACACGGCACTAATTATATTTTTATTACAGATATTATATGGCAAGGCAGTGACCACTGACTAATAGGTATCTTATTTATTCAAAACAGTGCGTATCATTATAGAAAAGTTGGATCAGTTACTCAATTTTTATTTCACTGGTAATAAATTAAAGTCAAAATTAAATTTTGAAAAATTGAAACCCGGTGGAAACGTTTTTTGCATGAAATCTAGATATCGCATCTGAATCCCAACAACAACTGAACAAAGGATTCACTGAGCTTGTAGGAATAGAAAAGGTTTCTCCAAATCAAATAAACGTCAAAAAGTTTTTCGCAGTAACTGTTCTTTTAGACTCGAATTTTTGTAACCTGCCTACATACATATGTATGGGTAGGTTACAAAAATTTGTTAACTAATTATTTAATTACGTACGTTAGCCGCCGGATAAATGGTATTATGAAAAGAGGAACATTTTACTGTCAATATTTAAATAGTTACATAAAGGATTCACTACTAAACTACTGCGCAAAGAGTAGCAGAAGACAGCAGGTATATAGGCTACCAGTTAAACAATGGAATTCGAGTACATGGATCAGAGAGTGGGTGACTGACGTGATCTTCCCAGAATTGTTACTTCCCACTGTACTGATTGTGCAACTCTGTATACTATACTGTGAGAGAGATAACGGGTAAAACAAACTCAGGAGTGCCGATAGAAGTAAAAACATAAAATGATCTAGAAGTTAAATATAAAAATTACCTCCACAACCGTCACATCTTTCACCACCACCACCACCACTAGTAGAAACAATACCGCCTTCACCAAAAGCACTGACACCTGCCCCACCACCACTAACACTAATAACATCACCACCAGCTTCACCACCATCACCACCAGTTTCACCACCATCACGACCAGCTTCACCACCATCACCACCAGCTTCACCACAATCACAATCAGATTCACCACCATCACCACAAGCTTCACTACCATCACCTCCATCACC
>MOOZ01001651.1:448001-465162 GCA_002930495.1 Cecropterus lyciades | reverse complement strand
AGCAATGTATTCTCACATAATTTAAAAAAATCGCTTATGGACTAAGCCTTACACCGCTTACACGGGTTGCCCTAAAATAAAGTTACATTTACCATTTTGCTACTTAATCACTAGTCTATTGAACGCCTTCACGCATCAAAAGGCTTTCGTGGGCGCAACCTCAATAAGGGTGTTGAAGGGTCGAGCTACCCTCTGTGGTGCTCGCCGTTGATTACCCTTTGCGGCGTTCAAGAGTATGTAGCATTTATCAAGGCTTCCCGATATAATTGGCTAGGTGAGTGGTATGATTAATTGTTGTACGGTATATGTATTCAATATTATACCTGTATTTGAGTTGATTGTTAGCTTTTCAGAGTATCAGAACCCATTAAACTCCGTCTGCACGCAATATCAATTTTTGCCTCATAATACAAGAGTAAGCGTTGTTATAATTTAGAAGATTTTGTACGCTAGTGCTCTTCAACTTAAATCTTTGTTTAATAAGGTTTAATACGATTAAGGTGATAGAACTAGTTAAGAGGGGAGGTTTTCCAGGCTGAATAGGTTCATACTTTTGTACATGGCTTAAGTTCGAGGCGACGATATAAGTCTTCACGAGTGGCAACGCATCTGTAATTAACTTCAGGTTGAATACCTGTTGTATCTTAGATTAGTTACAGGCGTATAGACAGGAAATCAAAAATAACTCTCATTGACCTGAAATCCTCAGAGTATAAAATGTCTAAATTTTAACACACCTAAATGAGTAACAATAAATTATAACGAAGACAAAAAAAATTGTTAGATTCTAATCTAATGGCAACAACGTGATTAAGATATCAATTTAAGATAATAATATTAATGTTCTGCCTAAGGTCTCCCCACATCAGTTGCTTCCTGCGCCAGAATATTGTAAAGGTTTAATTTTGTACAATCAAACCGTAGAATACGTACTAACCCCATTTATTAGTATAAGAAGTATTAATATTAAAAGCTGTGTACAGCAATGGATGGACACCACCCTTCAATGATTTATGTTCTAATCCGACAGCCGTATCTTAAAAACTACAGTTTTCCGCTTTGTTTGTCGGGTCGTCTCCTTTTGCCTTTTCGGGATCGCTATTCGAGATTTTCTCTTTGCCAATGGTTACCATAGTCTTAATTAACCCTTTAACCAACTAATTCTATGTCAGTTGTAACATTGGAGTACTTTACAAATTAAATTAGTCTAATAAAATTTGCAAGTCAAGTATTTAATATCTTTGCGTACTTAAAGTTTATATTATGTCTGTGCTATTTAAGACTTGAATGTGAAAGCTCCTTATAAGATTTTTTGCACTTAGACTTAAGGTCAAATAAGTCAGAACTTAATTAAGCGAAACGATAGCCACAGTCAGGGTCGAAATATTGAAATTGTGCTGATGTAGCGTAGAAATTTCTTTTCTGTTGAATTATCCCAGCCGAAGCTGTTTCGTGATGTTAATTAATTATCATAGAAGATATTATTTTTATTATTTTATTGTTAACAGTATCAAATTATAATAATCGTACAAAAACATTTGTATTTTTATGTCATTGTTACATGTGATACCTACCTATTTCTAAACTTAAAACCTTAAAACAGCAGTATTGTTGGTGCTGTGCTCTGGTTTGAAGAGTGTGGTAAGGCACAGACACTAACAAAAATATCAAACTACTACCCGTTCGCGCTAAGTTTGCTGCTTCGACGAGACGTCATTCATAGGGAAGCGCCAGCAAAAAAAAAGTTTGAAAAAATATAAATTTATTTGTGTTTTCGGATTAGATACATTTTATATTAAAAAATCAGTCAGTGTGGACAGTTTTTTTTTTTTCATTTACAAAAACATCATAATCTTTAACACGGACCAAAGGACCAAAGAACTCCTTCTGGTTCGACTGTAGATGCTAGACCGCTACACTAGTTTCCATTCAATAATGCTGTTGTGTTCTGGTTTGAAGGTTTGTTATTCTTATTCATGGTTTTTGAACTTAGGTTTTAGAGGTAGGCAACGTATCTGTAATCAACCTTGGTAAGACTAATCTTATCTGCGCTTACTAACTTGATTTAGTAACTTACATACTTTTTAATTCCTGCTTGTAAAAAATATTATACTCACCAGTGAATTAAGTTATTAAGAGATGATCGCGTGTGGCTGTAATAACGAGGCTTCGTTGAGTTCGTGACACTTAAACCTAATTCCCAGATCCTATCTAACTGTCGTTTTGTTATTGATTATGCAGTTTATTAATTTAAAACTATTCCTATACATTTCATATGAGAAAATCACTTTCTTACTGTAACGACTCTTACGTATAAAAATGTGATGGTGTGTATCTATGTGTCTGTGTGTTACAATCACGCAAGAACCATTGATCCGATTTACAAGAAATTTTGCATGGATGCTTATTTAACTTGTCAGTCTATGAGCTACTTTTGATTTCGATATCTTTGCTAGTTAAAGATGGCGACTATTTTAGTGACTACACTACACCCTTTGGCAGCAGACTTTCATATTTCCATTTAAAACAAAACTAGAAAGCTAGTAAATAGCAAACTTTTGATGACATATACGAGGTAATATTTATGTTCTATCCGGAAGGTCCTTATCACTGTTATGTACCTCCAACGGTTAACGAGTAAACCTTATTTTTTTGTCACGTAGCGAAGAACGGGTACTTCAGCTAGTTTGAAACATGTATTTACATTGGAATCGTACACAAATATGTATATTTGTTCGCGATATATAAAAGGACGACTAATAATCATACTTCATGGCAACACATAACATAAATACATCAAAGGGTTTGCTTATGAATTTGACTCATTGGTTTGAATTTACCGGTGTCGCCCCCACACCTATTTCTGCCTAGTAATGGCAGTGTTAATTGCTAAGCTGTACTACTGTATTCTGGTTTTAAGGGCTGGCAACGCTAACACTTCGAGCGCCAAGCGAATCTTTCGTTGACCTCGGCTAATGGGTTAGAGATAGGATTTGTTCTCTGGATTCGACTGTTATACATATACTTGTATTTTTGTCAAAGTACGTCAAAAGTAATCCTAGTGTACATAAGCTAGTAAAGCATTGGATACTGTGTAAAATAAATAAATAATCTGCAATTACGAAATTTGAGATATTAAGTAAATCAAATTTATATTGCACAAGCCATCCAATTTAGCGGTAAAGCCATCAATGCATTTTAATTAAATGTTTATATGTCCGTATTGAAAATGTCCATTTTATTTCCACTTGTGTGGTTCCGTTATTTCATTGTCTTTATGCGGTTATTTTAACCGACTTCAAAAAAGTAGGAGGTTCTCAATTCAATTGTATTTTTTTAACATATACTTCTACTATAAAAAGTTCATAGTGACTGGCTATGGGCTTCAGCGGTATTTGCACCTTTTTCTGTGTATCAATATTTATACATAAGTTCAAGTAGAGTGGAGCGTACTCGTGCTAATCCATAGTAGAAAAAAATACGAGTTAAGGGCAAAACTGTCTTTTTCAAATCAAAAGACCCTCGACTAAATTAGTTAATGTTATCTTCAGTCCTATGTAGTGAAGGTTTAATCTTTATGAAGGTTTATTCTCTGAAAAGTGCCGCACCTTTTCCTTTTCCGTAAAGCTTTGCTTATTTATACTAAGTAAATCACAGTTTATTTTATATTATTTTTGCTGTGTTTTATTTAAACTGCGGGTTGATTATAGCATCATAGTACCGTCGTAGATACTGTCGTCCTAACGAATCCATGTAATTTTGCTTGCGACCTTGTATGTCTCAGGACATCATCATGCAAAATGCATCATATACCTGCTTTACGAGGTGGTAGAGCCCTTTGTGGTTCGAAGCACTGGAAGCACATAAATTTTTGCCTAATAACAGTAGTGTTAAGTGCTTCTATGTTTTGGTTTGAAGGGTAAGGAAGACATACTTATACGAGGCGTTCCAACTTAGTCCTTAGGAGTGAAAATGCATCTGTGGCCAACCTTAAGATTCTGATCTTATCTGGGGTTGATTACGTCCATGATTACGTCAAGATGTCCATTAGCGCCAGTAGCCACTTACCATCAGATAGACTGCATGCGCGTTTGCTACTTCAATATTATATAAAAAAATAAACACTTGTAAATAAATAACACAATCCCATGTAACGTCTCACAGGGATCTAAGTCACTAACGGCCACCCATCTAATCGGCTCTTGTTCTCTTAACTTCGTAGCTCGGTATGATACTCGTACGATTATGATAAACACGTACGATTCGGTTTCATAATATAGTGTCTTAATACGAGTTTGTTAAATATCCTCAAAATTTTACCATTTTTGCAAAGTACGTTGCAAGGTATGGCTAAAAACATAAATTTACAATGTGAACTGGTATGTATAAGATAAAAAAAATACATAATTATTTTGAGGAAACGTTATAATCTCATACAAAAGGCACTGTAGACAAACGTTATCTCCAACACCATACGCACTACACACATAAGTTAAACCTTACACACACTTTGTAAAGTACACGTCAACATATCGTGATAATTACGGGGTCGCTAAGCTACGAAAGTGAGATAAGTGGCACTAATCTTACCTGTGACCTCGGAGGCTCATTGTTTTGCACATTTGCTTACAGAATAAAGAAAGTAGTGGAGATGTTGTATAAAATTAATTTTAAATTGAATTGATATGGTGCAAAAACGTTACTCTCCTTCTGACGCAGTCGGGTAAAAAGTACAGCATTGGCCTGACAGAGGTGCTTTATTTATAATCAAATTTTATAATCAAAAACACCCCTTTTAATACTAACACCACCAGATTAAAAACATCACTAAATTTTAAAACTCATGAATATATGTGTTAGCTCTAAGAGTACTGAGAGTAAGTGACTACAGGATTAATGATTGTACCTACTGAAGTAAAGTTAGAATGGATATTCGTAATTATTTAATAGAATTGGAGCGCTACCTGAGTGCGGTTACAGATAGTTAGGACCTCTATGAACTCAGTTCAAGGAACTTCCTTAGTTCCTTCACACTTCGTATCAACCTTTCAAATCAGAATCCAATCCTCTCTTCAATCTTCTTATCAATGGTTAAGTAATTTTAATGCATTCTACGAGAATTTATTTATGACGTTACGGAAGAAATTGTCGACCATTTTGAGGGATCCCGAATAGAAGGACGCAATCTTCGACCTTGTCACTTTACAGAGTGATCAGCACAAGCCCCCTTGGCTTGTGCTGATCACTCACCTAATAAAGTAATTTTAATCAAAATTAAGCACCCTGTATACTTTTAGTAAATACTTAATAGTGAGAGATAGTAGAACGAGGAAAGGATAAATAAATAAATAAATAAACGTTTTCTACACTCATAGCCCCACACTAGGATTTTCTCCTGTGTCGTGGGTACCATGGATACACAAAGATGAGTACAGAAACACCCAGACCCAGATCAGAAATTTAAACTCATCATTCAGATGTCTGTCTGGCCGTGGAACGAACCCAGGACCCGCTGCGTGTCAGACGGGTATGGTGACCGCTCCTTCACGCGGGTCGTCAAATAAATTGTATGTGTGCAATTCCCACACGGCTGATGTGAAACATCTGAAAAGTAGTCTACGAGGAATTGAGATGGATATGGAGAATCAGAAGTATTAGATAAATGTAGGATTTTATATTGTTTTACTAAACTTTAAAATATTATATTTTTAACGTACAATATAACATTACGTAGGTATAGTACATATGTATTGTGTAATGTATTCTATCTCATACTCTCGTCGACTTTATCCCATGCATTTATGTGTTTGTTTCTTTATCGTGACGCATTTTCATTTCATCGACTTTCAAATCACAACGATTCATACGATCACGTCATTTTAAAAAAAGTATAAAATAGATAAATGGTTTGACCAGAGAGGTACCACAGGATGAAAAGTTTTGTAATACAGGGGAAGGATGAGGCTAACTGATAAAAGTGACCAACTTAATATGTTCGCTAAGATTATTCATAGGATCATTTCTTTTATTGCGTTCACGCGGTTCAAAGCAACAGGTTTTCACCTGTGGAATTTATCCGTAAACGTTGTTTTGTGGTTAATTTAACTCGGATGAAGCTTTGACGAACGCGTCTTTTATGAAATTATTTTATTACGGACTCACAATACTATGTAACGGGTTCATAATAAGCCTTTAAACATCACGCTCTTCATTTGGAAATTGCTATTATAAAAAGCATTTGAGGATATGTAATTTCTTTTTATAAAATAATTATGGTGGTGGAGCGGTCTGACAAGCAGTGGGTCCCGGGTTCGATCCTCGACCAGTCAGACATCTGAATGATGGGTTTAGATTTCTGTTCTGGCTCTGGGTGTTTGTGTATTTGTCTTTGTGTGTCCATGACACCCACGATATAAAAAATCCTACTGTGGGGCTATGAGTATCGAAAGCGTTTTACGTTCTATGTTTTATGTAAGTCAAAACAAGTTAAGCATCTCCGCGTCACATGTACCTAATAAGTACATGTGACGCGCACATGTGACTTTATTGTACCAAAAAAAAATACAATAAAAATTTACAATTTTAAAATTCAAAAGGCAGTCTTATCGCTAAACTGCGATTTCTTCCAGACAACCTTAAGTGTAATACTGTTAAGCGCTGTTGTGTTCTGTCTCAAAGGCGTGTTGAGAGAGATAAACTTATCAGAGACTTTCCGACTCGGTCCTTAAATCAGGTGGGCAAACTTACTTAACACTGATCTTATCTGGGGTTGATTACTTATGTCCATGGACGGCTATGGCTATGGCGATGGATCGAGGGGCTACTGCTCGATATCATACCAACTGCAATCTCGATTGCTTCTTCCATATTATATTAAAAAAAGTTAGGTCGCATCAAATAGTTAACTGTTTTAGCGGCTACGCAAGTTCTGTAGCTATAACGCAAATATTAATACTTAATGTTACCAGAAAGAAGCCACAGTTCAAACCTATCGTACCTTTAGCATTCCAATGAATATTTTTTGAATAAAATGGAACTGCGGCTTTCATATTTTACATTGTAACAGCCATGAAAACGCTATTCTGTTGCAAAATTCCTATTGAAAGTCCCTGCCTCGGATACACTGACTAAAGGCATACGGCACACTGAATTTAAATAAACCTAACGGTGCGAGTTTCTCCCTAATCCAAACGGATCTGTCATTGCAAAACAGATCTTGTTGTTGTTTGGGCAAAACCTACTTTAGTTATGGACATTTTGGAAAACAACCGGATACTAAAGTGATAGATCAGCGATATCCCGTATAAAATGTTTGTGAAATCAAACTGTAGCGATTGTGAAGTCAGATTAGGTTCAAAGAGTGACCTATCAAAATAATATTTAGATTCAAAAGCATCCAATCACTATTATTTTTAGTTATTCTGTTTCGTGTAATTTTGTAATAATAAATCGTAAATTTTAAAAAGGAATATTATTTTAAAAAATCGCTGCTCTTCTTCTGCACTGCATCTGTTTATTCGTTATTATTACAAAAAAAAGCTTGTTAAATATTCCTTTATCTTCTATCATTTTTTCTAATGAAAATTAATTGCATCTAACATTTTATGTGTATCTTAACACAAATCTCTATTTAATAGGAGGCATAAAATATATCGCTCTGAGGCACTCAGAAACATAACTTATATGAAATAACATATTGAATCGATTATAACATGCTTCAATTCAATTTTATGAAGACTTTTATAAGGTTCAAAAACACAAATAGAGTATAGCATATTTGCTTACCGCATTTTGAAAATGTCTTTATATGTGACGACGATTCGTGGCAATATTTTCCGTTCTTAAGGCAAGTTGGCATTCGAACCGCCCTTTAGAGGAATCGAGCGTATAAGCCATATGATTTTTGTCTTTTCCATTTTTACAATATTGCAGATTTTGCGAACTTGATTGCAGTCAGCTTGGTTTTCATACTACGCTGTGGCTACTCATTTCAGTAAATCTCTGTTAGTAATTAATTACGCCTAATATCTACAAAATATGCATTGTTACCCGTGATAACTAACTAGAGGTCTGTAAAGTGAGATCACCTTTAAAACTAGAACAACAGTACGTACAGCATACTATAACTGTTAGCGTTTACATCAAAATAGTTTGTATAAATACACCTGTTCACGTACAAATATGATATAAATGTAAAATTCAAAATTATAAGAAATTGACTTTTTCCGGGTTTTTTTAATTTTCATAAAATGCGACATCCTGTTGACTAGGTCCACAGGGGGTCCGCATACAATGACGTTCGAATCGTGTCGATCGGTAGCGGCATCGCGTGGTAAAGCCTGAACATACATAAAAAAAGAAAAAAAAACGTGATGAATAGATACCTCTTTCGAGTCTCTTTCCTTTGGGAAGTCGGTTAAAAAAGGATTTAAGCCATTGTCGTTTGTTCTGGTAAACTGCAGATTTATGTTGCTCACCTCTAAGAATTTCGTCGTAAACTCAATTATATAACCGTGCATAACTGCGATGTTCACCTCATTCCTAAAGAAATATATGGGTAACCAGGATCCAAACTAGGTTATTACTTTTTGTTAGTGAAGATATTAAGGTAAAGGCACCTAACATCAAGGGGTTCTGAAATTGGCACCAAATTCCAAGGTATATATAATAACGGCTTTTACAATTTATTAAAAAGTTATTTTTCACTGCGTCATTTTGTGTAACGAAGAAAGTTGTATTATATTGTATCGACGATCCACGTGGTGGAGCGGTCACCACGGCGGTCTGACACGCAGTGGGTCCCGGGTTCGATCCCCAGCCAGACAGACATCTGAATGATGAGTTTATATTTCTGATCAGGGTCTGGGTGTTAGTGTACTCAACTTTATGTGTCCATGGCAACCACGACACAGGACAAAATCCTACTGTGGGGCTATGAGTGTAGAAAGCGTTATTTTATTAACCGACTTTCAAAAAGGACCACGTCCATTTCTTTTTCATTTCTTTTTTCTTTTCTCTATACCAAACATATGAACTCCAAAAGCCTTAAACACACTTCGTTTTGTCGTAATTTAGTTGAAATGAAGAGTTTCCAACAGAGATCTATACTTGCTCACCTCATTGCATTTACTTTGTACCCTTCCTGTAGTTAAATTATGAGAGCTCTTCTCTACCCAGGTATAATGTATGACATCATATTTTATTTATGAAAGCCATCTCTCTTGACATATCTTATGGGGTGAAAGGGGTGAATACTTAAAAAGTACGTTTGATACATATCAAAGTTTCATTGAGATTTTATTTCTGTCTTTCATGAGTATGAATAATTTTATAAATATGCAAGTAATTTTTTTTTAAATCATGTCATGATGTTTATTTTAAAATCATTGTAAATTAATTGCATGCGCTTTATAAAGACCAAAGGATTTTATATAATTAACGAACATTACTAAACAGCTTTGTCTGAGATAATTGAACAGAAACGAAGTTTCTCTGCTACACCAGCACAATTTCAATTTTACGACCCCTGACTGTGGCTATCATTTCGCTTAATTAAGTTTTGACTTATTTGATCTTTAGTCTAATTGTTAAAAAATAATTTAAGGAGTTTCTACACTGCAAATAAAAGTCAAAAATAGCCCAGTATACTTCAAGTATACTGGGCTTCAAGTATACCAAGTAGATACTAAACACTTCGCGAATGCGAATTTTATTAGTCATCAACCCCTTATAGTTCTACTGCTGGGCATAGTACATCGTCAACCCATTATCTTCCCACTACTGGGCACGGGTCTTCTCTCAAGTTGAGAGAGTTTTAGGCCATAGTCCACCGCGTTGGCCAAGTGCGGATTGGTAGACTTCACATACCTTTGAGAACTCTTTTTTTTATAGAACTCTCAGCTGTGCAGGTTTGCTCATCATGTTTTCCTTTACCGTAAAGTAGTGATAATTAATTTGTAATACGCACATCATTTAAGGAAAAATCATTGGTCTGAAATTTGAAATTCGGAGTGTCAATTGAGAGATCAAGTTTTAACTATTAGGCTATTACTGGACTTTTTTTTTTCTTCATTATGACTGAATTTTATAAGACTAATTTTATTTTGTTTCTATCAACTACGCTTATAGACGTAGCTTTCAGAATTAACAGGCTGAAGTACCAGTGGCTGGCGGTATTCCTCATAGAAACGATAACCGTTGATTGATTGCTTGAGAAATTGATTTTCTAGTAGCGACCCCTAGAATACATGCGGGAAGGACTTACTGAAAGAAAAAAGAAAGCTTAGCTTTTATTTTATGTGAAGTTAATTACAGGCGGCTATGTGTAGTAGAGACGGACTGCATGGTTGTTTCCCAATTCAACTTCAATTTCAATTTCATAAATTAACTAGCTAAGCCCCGCGCTTATACCCGCGTTTAAAAATGGATCCTATATAGCCGAAATTTGAAATCTTATACAATTTTAACATTATAGCATTGTTTTAGAGAAGACTGATAGCTACTGACATTAGCGACAGTGACTGTGGCGCGGCGTGCGCGTAGAGCGCGCGCGGTTTCTTAGGTTTTCATTTTGTGTGCGGAACCCTAATTACATTTTGAAAAATAAAAGTAGCCTAAGTTACGCTTTATAACATCAGCTATCTACCAGTGAAAGTCCCATCAAAATCGGTCCAGTATTTTCGGAGATGAGCCAGAAAAACAGACAGATAGACAGACAAAAATTTTAGTAATTGATTTTTGTTGTCACTAACATATATATTTTCATATGTATTTGGTGAAAAACTGTTACTTTGATATTACAAATAGACACTTAATTTTATTTACATGCATAGATAATGTACTTACTAGTAGGTACTCTACAACAAAATTTAGTTAAGATATATCAGTCTGCCTTCCCAACGGGTTATTATTTACCTGTTTCGATTCAATTATTTACCTGATTCGATATAAAAAATCTAACTTTTACATTATATTGGCAAAAATGTAATTGTTGTGACCTTAGGCAGAACATTAATATTATTATCTCAAATTGATATCTAAATCACGTTATGGCCATTAAATTGGAGTCTAAAATGTTTTTCTGCAAAAATGATTTTTCTAAAATTATGTGCGTATTAGAAGTTAATTATCGCTGCTTTACGGCAAAGGAAAACATCGTGAGGAAACCTACACACCTGAGAGTTCTTTAAAAAGTTCTCAAAGGTGTGTGAAGTCTACCAATTCGCACTTGGCCAGCGCGGTGGACTATGGCCTGAAACTCTCTCAATCTGAGGGGTTGACGGTATGTTTGTTTTTTGTGTACAATAAAAATGTTTTGTATTGTATTGTTTACGGATAAGCTAATGGACAGTGATTAATATGTTATTAGTAGCTTAATCCTAAATGAATGTTTTTTCTATGGTGAATATGAAAAAAACAGAATCTACACGAAACGGGACAACATGACTTTCAACACTCATAGTATTTTTCTTCTGTAATAATTGTCACTAGCATACAAAAAAAATACAAATACATAATCACTGAGACCCAGAACATCTTCCTAGCCGAGAGTCATCTCAGCAGTAGTGCGGTCTGCCACGCACGGTTCCGGTGACCATTCTACCACGGGAGTCGTCCACCATTCCGATTTCTACACGCTAATAAATTATTATAGGTAAATATTGTATTTTAATTTACTATTATGTTTATAAATTTGTCAACAAAATTTTGGAAAATATTTTTTTAATTTTTAGTTTCGTAAGGTATGTAGAAAACCTTACGAAACTAAAATTTATTGGCGTATTATCGTATTATCAAGACGAAATTCGCAGTATGCTCCACAAGCAACATTTTACAATGGCACAGGACGCCACTAAAGTTTCTTGGTAATATCACTACATAGTATAAAACAAAGTCGCTTTCTCTGTCCCTATATCTACGCAAATGATTTTGATGCGGTTATTTTTAAAAGATATACTGATTAAAGAGGAAGGTTTATAGGCATAATAACATCCTTTAAATAGTGGAGAAATACTGTTATTTTTAAGGTTTCTAATGTGATGTCGTAAATAATTACAATTTTTCCGCTTAAATTGCAAACGCAGGCTGAACCATACGAGATTTATCAAAATAATGTACTAAGTATTGTACATATTGAAAAGGTCTACAGAAAACTCGCGATGGTATATGTCTATATCTTATGGATAGCCCACAATTTTTTTTTTGTCATTTACTTTTTACGACAAATAATGGCTAATTTTCGAAGCGATTTTAACCAATATAGCATTAATCCTTATCCAATTAAATACATTAATACATTGTTGATTTAATATTGATCTATATGGCCCTGTACAGCATATGATTTAAATGAATATTGTCGAAGATATTACAGATTTAAAAATTGCGAGACGTAGCATTTGTGGCGGTATCGGCATAAGGTACGGCGGCGGTACCGGTAAAAGAATAAAATAAAAAATAAAATAAGAGATTATTATAGGTATAAAATTTCGGTTAATGTATGTCACGTTACATTTCTTTCATACGCGGGTGTAACCGCGGGCTCAGCTCGTTCTCTATAATTCCCAATTAATGTCAGATTAGGATTCCTTGCGCCGTGGTGACCATAACCAATATCGAGTACACGAACGTTCAAGGTCCAAATGAGAAATCTAGATCTTAAGATACAACCTCAACAGCTTATCGTGGTAGCCAAGAATGGAAACAGGTACGCATTGTCTATCAGATTGGTATGGTAACCGCTACGTTTACGGTTCTAAGTTAACATTCCGTTAACTTAGAAACGTGGTTAGTTCAAATTAACCGCAAGCATCGCTTCTCTAATCACAATACAGATGATTGAATCAAACATTCATTTGGATAGCGGTACACCTACATACATACACAACTATTAACGATAAGGATTAACTCCTCTATTCCATATAGGCTAGCTCGCCCTGGAACTCACAAGCTGTTCTCAGTCAACGCTTACCGCACCAACTTGGGACGAAGTTCTCCTCTGACTAGGATGACCCGATCATATAACTATTTATCCAGGTCTCTTAACATTGATATATTTCAACAATTTTTTTAATTAAACAACGATTAATAAAATAAATTAAAAATAATAATTAATAATATAAATTAAGTTTATATGATTTGTTGTATTACTAGAATATGATTTAGTAAAATTTAGTTTATAAGTATTCTGCTCTTTTTCTTTCTTTAGTATGTTCAGTTGTTTTATATTGATTCACATTAATTGTATATTGTAAGACGTGATGCCTAATGTAACATGTACGTTCCGTTGGCAAAATGTAATATGTATGTTCCGTTGGCAATCCTAATGAATAAATACTATGATAGTTAATATATTCATATAAAATTGAAGTAGCAAGCATGAATGCAGTCCACCTGAAGACAAGTGGTCACAGCCACCCACGATCATGTACACAACTTCATATAAAAAAAGGCTCTATCTGAAGCACAGAAGCCTTGCTACTCTCGAGAACTAAGATGGTCGCCTCATATAAAAGTAAGCCGTCAACGACTCCCTTCAGCTGAAACACAAGAACTTATTTTCGCTAGAAATAGGTGTTTCGGTAGTAACTCTCGAATCAAACTCGTTCTATCTTATGACCAGAGAGTACAGGTAGATCACAGTTTGCGTAGTAGTTTTATCTTCATTTAATCGAACCATGACCTACTTACTATTGGACAAATTAAGGAAGTATTAACAATAAATTACTTCGCAACTTTCAATGAATTTTGTACGAGTTTTCAATGAGAAACATTAATTAACAAACTTCGTTATTAGCAAGAAGTTGCACTACCGACTTTAATAGGCAGTAATGGATAACACATTACTGCAGTACGTTATCCATTACTGTTTTTATTTATTTTGAAATATTAAACTCATATATCAATTCAATGGTTACTTATTAAAGACATTATATAATAAGAGTATACGACCATGCAATCCACCTGATGGTCAATTCAATTTATTTATTTGCAGGAAAAAGTAACATTAGGTCTTCAAATTACATTTTCATCGATCGGTTATCCTAAACCAATAAGGTATGCAAATATATTTAAAGGTCTATGAAATGGTGAGTGGCTTCGGCCTCTCATGGAGATATGTGATCAACACCAGATATTATTGGAATTTTGCATTGATCGATCACAGTGGAGTTGCTTCCCTTAAGGACTAAGTTCAAATATAACTATCTTCAAATCAGAAAACAGCAAAACTGAACGATGACCCATGATGACCCACGTGGTGAAGCGTCATTATACCAGTCTGACACGCAGTGGTTCCCGGGCCTGATCCCCAGCCAGACAGAAATCTGAATGTTCACCCACGACACAGGAAAAAATCCTAGTTTTATAGGGGCTATAAGTGTAGAAAGCGTACATGTTTAAGGCTGCTATTATTAGTCAAAAGTAAGTGTGGCGGTGGTGCCGAAGAATACGAACCATAAAGAGTTCTTATATTTTTATATTTACGATATATTATAGTTGTTTTGTCGTTCACCTTGTTGTCAGTTAACGCGATTATCATTTGGGCTCATCATAATCATCAACCAGATCCGCTCATTAATATTATAAAGGCATTGTTATTGAAGTCGTAAAAGTATAGTTTACTTTAACTTCATAACACAGAAAATCGGTCGACTGATATAAAAAAATATATATTTGCTAGTATATATTTGACCCATATACACTACCAAAGCAAATTAATAAAAAGCTTGTACTGAAGATAAACACACTTCAAGAGCACAAGTTCACAGTAAAAACATAATGAACCTCGACAAGTGAAATGAATATTATGTGTAGAAGCGCAATCTACACAGGCTTTTAGTGTATTCAATTACTAAATCCGCAATGGGTGACTAGAGAAGCCATAACAAACCAATCACAGGTTTCTGTATCATTAACTCTGAGTATTAGTGACGTTCAGTTAACTATCTTTAAATATTTATGAATTTGAAAATGACATTACGAACAAAATGAATCAAAATTAAAAATATATGAATTTATTTATTTTTTATTAAGTATTTAGTATTATTTTTATTGTCATTTTATTTTTATTTATAGATAATGATACACCTTTCGTGGGTCAGTCCTACTCGCACTTTTTTGTTAATAAACACTTTCTACACTCGTAGCCCCACAGTAGGATTTTCTCCTGTGTCGTGGGTGCTATGGACACACTAAGACGAATACACGTTTGTGTATTCGTTATGAGTTTAGATTTCTGTTCTGGGTCGGATCGGATTACATATTTATATAATATTATTTAAATATTTGCTGTTGCTCATGAATTAAAATGGCGGACGAGCGTGTACCTGAAAATTGTAAGTGTATTAATTCATAGTCATTCCATCGATCTAATGGTAAGTAATAACAGTTGCTCATAGACGTCTAAATATAAATAATAAATCAGATGGCTGTACGAAATCTTTCAAGCCAGAATACAGTTAATCCTTATTGGTTATGAAAAAAGAATCAAGGGTTAAAAAGTCGAAAGGGTTATACCATCTTGACGATTGGCTGATATATGCATAAATACAAAAAGATACTGACTTCTGCTAATCATCTCAGAGCCTAAATTACTAAAGTTTAATGTTTGGACAATACGTTCATTTTAAGATATGCACCGCCTAAAATGGATTTTTTGATATACCCTAGTGTGTTCGATCACAGCTACAGCTAGTAAACTTCAATATACGTGTTAACATGTTGAATCACACAACTTCATCAATACCCAATAGTAACTATACCTAGCCAATTATATCAGGAATCTTTGATAAATGCTGCATACCCTTGAACGCGCCGCAAAGGGTAATCAACGCCGAGCACGACAGAGGGTAACTCGACCCTTCAACACCCTTCTTGAAGTTGCGCGCACGAAAGCCTTTTGATGCGTGAAGACGTTCAATTGACTGGTGATTGAATAGTAAAATGGTAAATGCAACTTTATTTTAGAGCAAACCGTATAAGTGGTGTGAGGCTTAGTCCATTAGCGAAGTTTTAAAAATTACAACATACATTAAAATTACTTTTGTCTAATATAAAAGTAACAAATTAGAGGGTCGTCTACTTGATGATATGTGGCTACTACCACCCTTAGATTGAAATTCCTGAGCTCGGCTATATATGTATAATAAATAAATGTATAATAAATAAATAAATAAACACTAGGATTTTCTCATTTATCGTGGGTACTATGGACACACAAAGTCGAATACACCAACACCCAGACCTAGAACATTATCTAAACTCATCATTCAAATGTCGGTCTGACCGGGGATTGAACCCGGAACCCACTGCGTGTCAGACCGCTACACCGAACCACTAACTCGCGACATAGTTTTATTATATACACACGTCTACGGATTTTGTTATAATTAACAATTTTTTAACAAAAAGTAAAAAGACTTCTATGACTCTATGCCAAAATTAATATACCTAAAACCTAAAACCTCCTAAGTCTGACAAATACTATGCTGAAAACCGCATCAAAATCGGTTCAGCCAAACGCGACATAATCGCACATACATACATTCTGATTAAATTGAGAACCTCCTTTTTTTAAGTCGGTTAATAAAATAACCTATTTAATTTAATGGCTAATTCTGCCGTATACCAACAATCTCCACGTTGTCGTGGTGAGGGGGTTTAGTTACCGTAGCTTGGACCACCACGGTGAAGTCAAGAGGGACCCCAGGAAGGGACGCTCCGAGTGGGCTTGGCCGTGGGCCCGCTCTGAATGCGTCCGGGGTGCTGCGGGGGACGAAGTTTTCTAGCCTCTGCAGCCAGGAGGAATCGCGGGAGAAGAGGTGTCTCGGTGAGTCGTTGCCTTGCGCCCTGTCTCCCACGATCGAGCGGGGGCGCACAGTCGAATGCGTTGACGGTGGGGCCGCAGAGGAAGAGGAGATGTGTCATCCCTGTTCTCTGCGGCCATTTGGTGATTGGCGGCGGAGCCAAGGAGTGGATCCGCCGCTGGGTGTGGGAAGTCGATGCCTGGTCGGAAATCTTTGCAGGTGTCGGCTTACCCATGCCCACAGCCCCTCGGCGGCCTCGGTGTTGGTCCGTCGCCCTGCGGATGGGGAACTTAGAGGTAAGACGCGCCTTTATGTTTCCTGACGTGCCTTGCTGTTGGAGGGGAGCTCCATGCTCCACG
>MOOZ01001651.1:386275-409838 GCA_002930495.1 Cecropterus lyciades | reverse complement strand
ATAACATGACTGTCGCTAAATAACGGTGGCAGAAAAGATGTTATTTCTACCTTGTAAAGCATAAATAGCGCTGGTGGTGTAATTTTTCAGTTTTATTTTGACAACTAAAATAAATTGTTGTAAACCTCGGTCGTCCTAAACATAAAAAGGCTACTAAACCAAATAATACCATATATATACAGACATATACCGTATGTCATCATTATCTTTTATCTTCGTAAATGTAAAAAATTCTTGAAATAACAACAGCAAAATTTTATTATCAGCAATGATTTACAAAAATTACTGCCGTTTCATGAAATAATTATACACGAGAGAATTTAAAGCACTTTGAACAAATTATACGTTAATTGCATCCGTTTAAATCCATTTTAAACGGAAATTACTTGGGAATATTTTTGGTTTTTTGATGCGGTGCATATAAAATTGGGTGATAATACTTGTACTTTTCGTCGTTTCGTTATAAACTCAGAAATTCCAATAGCCAAGTGCGAATCGAACTTGCACACGAATAGGTCCTTGTCCATCTATTATGGTTTAAGATATCGATGTGACAAAGGAACAAAAAGATTTCCGTTCTTACTCTTTGGTAAGAAATAATGAAATAAAACGTGAAATAATGAAAAAAATAAAAAAAAAATGTTTTAAAAACATTTTTTCGTATGAATGTCGTAACTGGAGCACTTGTTTATTTTACTTCTAACAGAACTGCTATTTATACAGCGACTAAATATGAGGACATTGGTATTTACCTAGTGGTTTATATTCTCTATCGGCCATGAATATCCGTAATTAACTCAGTTAAGACAGATCCTACCTGAGGTAAGCTACTTTGTTTGGACTGCGGACAATGTTCGAATGTCTTTTATAAGCGTATCTCCCTTACCATTTGTTACGCTTAATTCAACAATGCTGGATAAAACAACCGATATATCTTTTTTTTATATAGTATGGAAGTAGCAAACGAACTTGCAGCCCACCTGATGGTAAATGACTACTGCCGCCCATGGACATCTACAATCAACCCTAGGTAAGATCAAAGTCTTACCTAAGGTTAGCCACAGATGCGTTGCTACCCCTGAGGACTAAGATGAAATGCTTCGGAAAAGTATAGGTATCTCCCTTACCACACCCTTCAGACCAGAACACAATAGCGCATAACACTACTGTTATTTGGCAGAAATCGGTGTGGCGGTGGTGCTTTCGGAGTCGAATCACAAAGTGTTCTACCACTTTCAAAAATATATTTATATATCTGTTATATCGTGTGTGTATAAAATGCTAACATGACAGAAGTGAAACTTAATAATAAATTTACATATACCAAACTTGAGCTTTTATACAAGCTACGAAGTAAAATTATTAGCGTGGTTCAGAAAAGGGTACAGCGCCATCTAGTTGTAGCACCGACAACTGCTTTCGTAACACATTTTCGTTTCATCGAGTTTTATATCACAACGTTTCTAAAATAATATAATTGGAATTTCATTTCAAAAAACAAAATATCGATAAGAGGGAAAAATAAATAGGCAAAGCATGTATTATTAAATGAAAATAAAGCCAACAATGTCTAAAATAAAGCCCATAATAAAGCATTCATTAAACTAATGAGCGTTAACTGGCCTGAAACAAAATCGACTATTAATTGGCTTTATGAATTCTCGATTACGATCAACGACCAAACTCGACGCATTTTCATAATTAACCGAAGACGCCTTGGAGTTACGGTTTATAATTAACCTCGTTGTCCATTAAGTTTAATTATGGCACAAATACGATATCTCAATGTTACGTGATTAAATTTTTATCTTGTATTTTTGATTTGTTCTTTTAGATTTACATAAGATACCAGGACTGTTCTTCAAATTGAAATTATGTACTATAATCCAGACGAATGACAAGAGACCGATCCGTACTTAAGCCGCTTGTTAACATTGAATCTAATAATTATGAATAAAAATTTATATTTTATATTTATAATTCCAAATTTTCATATACTTATTTGCTTTAGGTATGCAAAAATAAAATTCAAAAGCTCTACGGAATTTGCATAGTTACAAACGTTACCAGCTTTAGGCTTCTATTTCCATACATAAATATCGTTACTTTGATATAGACGGGTATCTCTTGTGTGCGTTACATGTTCACAGAAGCGTTCATATGAACTAATTGTCACAAATCACAAAGAAACATTTCCCAACATTGGTCACATAATATTTCGATAAACGGAACAAAATAAATAAACGATTTTTTTGAAAAACAACACGTCAGCGCTTAATGCGTTGTCACGTAGAAATTTGAAATGGTAATATCATGAGGTAATAGCGCCCATTCTGTTGGAGCGAATATTACACATCTCGGCTTATCAGTGAGATGAAAAGATTTTACAACCCTCTTGGAAACAGGAAAACACAACTATTTATCTCTTTCCTTAAGTACATGAGTAAAAGAGCAAAGAAATGGGTTGTGGAAAGATGCGCGACTGTTACGACATACAATTTGTGTCGCCATATAAATAAATATAAGTATTTACTTGACAGGACAGATATGGTAAACATAAAATTATTTCTCTGCAAGCATTTTTGTAAAAAAATTAAATATTTTAGCTTTTTGTTTCATCCTCATCAGTACCATTTTTCATTCCACTTCTGTACATAGGCCTCCATCAAGATGTGCCATAACGTTCGGTCCACAGCTGTTCTCATACTATCGCCAGAATTTACAAGGTCGATGATCCAGCGAGTCGGTGGGTGTCCAACATAACGTCTGCCGTATTGTAGTCTTGCCTTTGCGTCTGCCCCATCGGCCATCAGTTTTACAAAATATGTGACTAGCCCATTGCCATTTTAGCTTTCCGATTTTTTGTAATTCATGTTTTGACTTGAATACAAAACTGACTCCCTTACAAATCTGTATCACAAATAAATTCATTCATCTACTTCTAGCAATAGAGCCGGTTGTAATAGGGCATAAATCGTCGACTTATTTATGGGCTTGTCCCGGCTTGTCCATAAAAATAAACGGTCTTCCTGGTTACCTGACCCACATAAAGTGATATAGGGGATTATCGACCTACCCTTTCTTAATTTCTACGTAGCACAAAGTACTACCTTTCATTAACTTTTATGGTGTTATTTGAACAAAAGGATTTTACTGACTTTATTTATGGCATGACATTTACACAGTCATTCATTTAATTTTATACTCAAGCTGCACAGCAGACGGTCTCTAAGCTACAAGAGCTGGGGTCGGAAGTTCTCCATCACCCGCCTTACTCACCAGACCTTGCACCTACAGACTTCTATTTTTTTCAGAATTTGGATAGCTTCTTGGCGGGAAAAAATTCAATACCCGAGAGGCAGTACAAAATGCCTTTGTAGAATTTGTTGCCTCCCGTCCAGCTGATTTCTTCAAGCAGGACATCAATAAGCTACCAATGCGTAGGCAAAGATGCATTGATTGTATGGGTGATTACGTTGATTAATAGAAATAAAAAATATAGAAAAAAATACGTTTTATTTATTTCATGAAAAACGGCAATTTCATAGGCATATAAAAGGTTTGATTGATTTTAAGATTTTGCGCTAATGGTTATTTACTGTTAACCACACCTGGTAGGTGGCGCTTGCTTGCGACCTTTTTTATATATTTGTGACATAAAACTCAATTGTATATTTTCGGTAGACTCTAAACATTTTATAATTCTATATTTCTCTGAATTAATAAATCGACCCTTTAGTATTATGTTATTTTTGGAATTTTTTAAATGTGACATTTGAAAGTAATAATATCGCAGAATTTATACATTTTATATGTTACGGGTACTCACCATATGCGGTTTTTGAATTTCTTTTTGCCGATATTTCCTCTCCATCGCCGCAGTTTAGCTGTGACCACGATCCATGTAACTGGGTCGAAATATCGGCAGAAAGGAAATTCAAAAACTACATATCATGAGGACGCATCAGAATTAAAAAGTCTTGCGTAACAATACTCGTATATTACTCACCTGATTTACCTACATTACTTCAGTAGGTATAAGGTAAAATGTGAGGTAGATTTTAATTTGAGGTAGAGTTACTTGATATTTGCTTTGGATATGTCCAACAAAATGAAGTCGAAATAAATGATACGTAATTCCTATCAACTTCATTTTGTTGGACAAACACGCAATTAAGTTTCTTTGCCAAATTTGAACGGGCGGTTAAACAGTCGCTCATGAATGGAACAGAGGCGTAAAATGACGTTGCTTCAAATGAATGCATATGCCACTAATCATACGGGCTTTGTACCAAACTGGAGCGCAGTGATGTGTGCACTCCTCTTAACAGGTGAGGGATGGTAATGTCTGCTCCATAAAGTAGAATTTGGACCACAATAGCACTAATATGAAAAGCGCCAAATAAGAATAGTAATTGACGAATAAACAGGTTGATTTTATAATATAATAATAACTTATTTAACACGTTTGTTTTACATCGAACAAAGAGATTTTGAAAATTGTGTTTGGTGGTAGAAATGATCTGTTGTATAATAAAATAGAATAAAAGGTAGTTAATGCGAAGTTTTCAACTCATGCACATAACAAAGTTATGTTCGCATTTTTGGGAGTTTCTAAGAGCACCGGGTATTAAATGGACTTAATATTTATTTATGTATTTCTAGCACGAATGCGTCACTTTGAAACTCGCTACACGATAGACTACGTTATAGAAGTACTTTCAAGCATTTAGCCGAATTTTCCAACATTTTGGGTTCGAGTTTTTCAAGGTGGTAGAACTCTTTGTCGTTCGACTCCGGATGCACCACCGCCACACCTATTTCTACCTATTAACAGCAGTGTTATGCGCTGCTGTGTTCTGGTCTGAAGGTAAGGGAGACATACTTTTCCGAGGCACTCCATCTTAGTCCTCAGGAGTAGCAACGCATCTGTGGCTAACCTTAGGTGAGACTTTGATCTTACCTAGGGTTGATTACAGATGGCCATGGGCGGCAGTAGCCATTTACCATCAGGTGGGCTGCAAGCTTGTTTGCTACTTCCACACTATAAAAAAAAAGATCACTTTCGTTCTAACTGTGCGATATCAGCAATTCTAGTTTGTTATCGTTGCAATGTTCTGAAATGAATGCAGGTTGCAACAATGAGTGTCATAAATAATAACCTTATACTGTAATGTTTTTCTTAATTTCCTATTTCGTGCTGATAGTTTTTAAGGTTTAAAGAGTTCAAAAAACAAAAGAAACATATGTGACAAACAAAAAACAAACGATGAAATATTAAAAAATATGCGATCATATTTTAGTGTTGGACTTGAACTTCGCGACACCCAGGGGACAGAGTGGAGGGTTGACTGTGATAGATGAGAAACTCAAGACATCGCAATCACAGACGCGTTCTTACCGACGGCCTTGTTTCCGTTGAGTTTTTGTAAAAGGGAAAATATTGCAAAGATGCATGAACCTGAAACTCAGCTTCCTAGCTAGATGTACGACCTTCTAATCTTTGGCACATGAATTTCAAATTCTTCGCCGCTATTCTGGTGACTAAAATCCTTATGTTATGTGTTACTGTTAGCATGCAACCCAACTGATGTTAAGTGGCCACTGCCACCTATGGATATCCGTATCCATCTCAAAACGAGTATAGAACGGGATCTATTAGAAGTCTATTAGAACTCAGAAACGCAAGAATCGCTTCACGCTAGAAATATGTGTGGCGGTGGTGTTCCATCGCACCATACTAGTTTTACAATTTGGTACACCATAAACCTACTAGCAGTAGGCAAAGGTTTGACGATTTAGTTAAGATACAACTTCAAAAGTGATCGCGTTACGTCACCAAACCCATGACCCTTGATTAATAGGTAGGTAGCTTTAAATTAAAATGTGTAGTACTAACCCTCATCCATTGCTCAGTTTCCAATAATGTATCCCCAGGTTGAATCAGAAGTTTCACTCTCCGCCTCAATACTTCATCGCCTGCGCCCAAAGCGTGTTCATTGAGCGCGCTCTTCACATCCGCTGTCTGCTTGCGGGCGAAAATTCCGAAGGATTTGTCGCGTTCCAGCTGAAGACAAAGTTCAAAATTAGCGTGTTGATATTTTTTTAGACCTGTGTGGAATCCGATACTTCGCCCGTAATTCACTTCACAGTTCATCTGATGTACAAAAACTATGAACGTAATAAGTTGTTCTGATATATATACCGAGCATCAATCAATTTTAGGTGAAGTGTGAAACGGGATGAATGTATTTGTATAAAAACTCGCGCTTTACAGCCCTATTACCTAGTCTTGTCACTCTAAAGCCTTACTTTCGATACAATGTATTGCTTGACAGACTGATGAGCGGTACATTATTGATTTAATTAAAAAAATTAAACAGTCGCTTGTGTGAACTTTTATATAGATGCATAAGCTACTAAATAGTCGTCTTGCAGTTTGACAGTCTTGCAGTTTGAAGGTGATGTAACCCGCTCCTTAATCACCCGAGCTACCAGTTGCTCAAGTGATAGTAGTTATTAGGCGGTCAGCCTTAATGGAACCAATGCATCTTTGAGAGACTTTAGTTAGAAGGTGGGTTCACTAAATAAATCATGGGTTTTGTTAGTTGATTTGTAATTGAATCTACTTTGTCTAATTGTTACTAACGCTTACGCGGCATTTAGGAGTTCTATTTGGACCTAAATTACTACAGAATACCTAATGTAATCGGGTTGGGCTTGGTACTAATTATATATGTAAGTTTAATGGTCCTATTCTTATCTATTTGGTCCTTCGTAAATTTGAGTATAACGTGTATCTCAAAATTTGTGGGTGGCATAAAAGAGATATAACCCTTGTTTTAATAGCACATAAAGCCTGAGTAGTCATATAAAGTCTATAATAATATGAGATATCTCTAAAATTCCAGAATTAAATTTACTATAAGAGAAATATTTACTTCGTACAAAAATTCTAAAATTATCGAATGGGAAAGTTTCAGACACTAACTAAACGATTTATATTTCGCTAACTTCGGCTAAAACTTTCATCTCAATTACTTTCTGTAATTACTTTGCTCTTAAAAAGTTTTATTTATTAGTCAATTAGTGTATCTTGGTAAATGTTTACGTCTTTTGCCCATGAGTATTCATCCGTGAAATCGTTGGAAGTTCGAAACTTGTCATCAACGTTTAATCATTCGGTTTAAGTATGAAATGTCGTATTATAAATTACTTTTCTAAATATATTAAGATATGTAATAGATAGGGAGCTGACGAGCATTTTGGTATATGATTTGCACAAGTTTTATATCGGGGTACATTGCAGACCATTAAGGTCCTATGTTGCTGCGTTTTCGCTCCACAGCGGATTGAAGTTACTTAAGGAAAGGGGGATATTAAAATCATTTGCATAGTACGCCTCTGCGGTTCATGGTCACAATCATCCTGGAAACGCAGAAAAAAGAAGAGGCAAACATTCGGGGCTCTGCATTACCATGGAACTACAGAGTTACAAAAATGTTAGAAAAAGCACCACTAAGTCATTTGCACCCGGTTCTCATAGCGCCCATTCAATTCATTATGACTCCTCGGACATGAAAAATCTTTTGGCAGACACTTTGCTGACTGATTTTTAGCTGTACAATTGTTTTAGATTTAAAGGAAAGCGGGTATTGCATGGGATTATCTTATTATTATCATATAGGTATCGTTCCTATAGATCAAGTTCATTTTTATGATATTCAGCAGTCGTAGAATTTGTACATGTAGCTTGGCGCGAGCGTCCAGTTGAAAAACAAATCAAATCGTCTGCCTCTCGAATATCGAGGCCTGAACATCTGCCTTATCCATTTCCTTGGTTTTCATGAGAAATCCAAACATCAGTCGAAGGGGCAGATATGTGCGCATAATATAGCACACCATTTTTTTTTTAAATTTTCAAAGCGCTGTTCATAGAAAACACAGGGACAACATGGTGTCAGACTTATTTTTCCGTGGTCCTTTTTATTGGTTTTAATCGAACAATTCAAGTCTGCCAGATGTGCACTTCATATATACTTTTTTAAATTATAAAATATGTTCAAAAAAAACAGCCAGAGGCCTGGATGTCTGCCACTCCGATTTTATGTGTTTACATGATGACAGTGATCATCAGCCCCAGAGGCAGACATGTGCGCATAATATAACACACCTTTTCTTTTTAACCTTTTCAAAACGCTGACAACACAGCGCCACTATGGTGGCAGACAGGGTATAATTATGGCTATTAATAACGTCTGCTACGTGTGCATATATCGCAATGATGCTCGCCAGCTCCCCAACCATTAGCTACAAGTTGTTAAAAACAGCATGTATAATCTATGATCTTGACTTTCCATCACCGAATGTTTAAATTAAATACAGATTCTACCTTACACCAATAATGTTTTGGTTTGAATTGAATGTAAGTTTGGAATGAAATAATGACCATGATTGCAGATGGACTGCATATTATAAAAAAAATCACACTTTGTTAGTGTGGCGGATTATGGTTACATCACTAATAACCCTTTACGTTTACAAGGAGACCCGTACCATTCGTACAACTTTATTACGTTTCTTCAAAACGATCTTGCAATGTAGTTTGCAATGATGGGTAAAACATAAACAATTATTGTTTAGAGAGAATACAATAAACTCGTTATAAGAGCACTGTATCCAGCAGTGAAACCGCAAAACGTCGCAGTGAAACTTGTTATGAATGATTTGATTTGATCATTAATCTCAAATACAACTGAATTCCTAACTATGCAATATGACCATCATAATGCTACCCCTACCCTTGAGGAACACAAAGGGAACAGTCGTTGTTCTATTAGTAACTTAGCGTCCTATTCTCTATATTAATCTTGGATATTTTTTATTCAGTTCATACTATTTTAAATACTTGCACGTGAAAAAGTTTGTTGTAGTTTGTATTTTAATCAGTTCATTGAAGTTATTTTCAGTAGCTCTTTCAATAACAAAGAAAATTTTAGCTTGGTTCTTATCTAGAAAGTGTTGTTTGTCACAGCAAAAGAGATATTTATTAGCCAAAAGAAATTTCTTATAATTTACGACTAAATTGATTCTTGTAATCTTGCCAAGTTGTAAAAACCATTTACGTCATTTTTCAAGTTACAAACAAAGTTGGTTCTAAAAGTTACTAGACGTTGTAATTTTTCACGTATTTTGATAACTTTCAAAGAAACCCAAACCACAACAACCTACCCACAACCCACTGTTAAGTATGAATTGATATGAAAATTAAAGATTATATTTCGAGTAGATTTTTTATTATCTTGAAACATTGTTTTGAAAACCTCTTTAACCATTTTTTGACAAAAAGGTTAACCATTTTATTTGGTGCCGTGTGATTTAGGTCAAAATTGTACCAGTCCCTTTCTGATGGATGACGTGGGATGCAACTAAAGGGCAAAATGGTCAGCAGCGTCTGCCTGTGTAACAGCAACACCCATTGCGGTCATCAACAATCAATGCGCGCATGTCACAGGTGACAGGTGGCAAATTCCCCGTTAGGGCTTTAAAAGTGGGTTTCAAAGGGTTGATGGATGAAGGAACTTTTATTTTAGATTAAATACCTATATCTAAAAAATTTGCCGTCATAGTGTTCGTGAAGAAAAATGCATAAAAGACAAGATTGCTTCAGGAACTATTAAAAAAACGCACTCTACACAGTACCTCGCACTAAGTTGAACGGACACCGCAGCCCGATTAGTTTTGTTAGATACTTAATAGTTCCGAGAATGTATAATAAATGACTCTAAAAATAAATACGGTGTGGCGATCGCCACGCGAACAATCAGGTTTACGTGCGCCTATAGAGGTTTCACATCAAAATTTAATTTAATTAAATTATAATAAACAAATGTAAGTCATAATTTTTTATTAAATCCATACCTTCTGCGCCAGTCCTTTGCTGCTGCCTATAAGCTCATCCCAAGTGGCAGCAGCACGCATGTCGCACCTATCCTCATAGTCCAACTCCACTAGGTCCACAAGGGAAAGGAGCCAGCGAGGATCATCGCCACTGCTCGTTCCACTTAACAGCAGGGCGTAGAAGCAAACACTGAGGAGCGTGAAGGTGGGTCTCATGGTTCTGTCGAAGAAAAATACCTGTTTAGAATACGATGGTGATAGACCACTTTGCAATTGGACTCCGGGAGCACTACTGCCACACTTATTTCTGTCTAATAACAACAGTGTTATGTCTGAAGGGTGTGGAAAGGGAGACATACTTTTCCAAGGCGTTCCAACTTAGTCCTCATCGCATCTGTGGCTAACTTTAGGTAAGACTCTGACTATGTGGGGTTGATTACAGATGTCCATGGGCACCAGTGGCCACTTATCATCAGGTGGACTGCAGGCTCGTTTGCTACTATGATTTATTTGCTAATATTATTTATGCTATATTTAAAAAAAAACACACAATGTGTTCCTTCGTTTGTAGATTACCAGAGCGGCAGTACTGCTGTGAGTATTTCAAGGCTATGAAAAATCATATAAATTTAAATAATAAATTCCATATTGCTTGTTCGGGGCAGCAACGCATTAGTTCTTCAGGTAATTCTTATCAAATGTTAGTAAAGGTGCTTATGAACTGCAATGATCCAATAGAAAAAGGACAATGGCATGCTTGCTTCATCGCCAACCCGTTATTGTCCCACTGCTGGGCACGGGTTGTCTCTCAGAATGAAAGTTTTAGGCCATAGTCCACTGTGCTGGCCAAGTGCGAATTGGTAGACTTTACACACCTTTGAGAACCCTTTTTTTAGAGAATCCTCAGGTGTGATTATTAACTTCTAATACACACATCATATTATGAAAATCAGTGATGCGTGCCTGAGGTTCAAACCACGGACCTTCGATTGAGGCCAAGTTTCATCTATTAGTATCACTGCTCAGGCTTGCTTATTACGAATCAACTAATCAGAAAAGGTTAGTGAAACAGTATACGCCGTAGGAAAAATACGTCAAAAATAGAGTTAAAAAACTACGCCATAAAGCGTTAGTGAGATAGTTGGTCTCTAAAGAAATAAAGGCCACCTAAATTCTTAAACTATCAAACGAATTCTATACGTCTAAGTGCTCCAGCAATTACTTAAATGTCCATTTGCCTCTTTCATCTTATCATTGGAAACGTCCAAAATAAGTAATGATTGAAGTGTAAACACCCGGGTTCTTCATTGATCGCAATACAGTAAAGCCAACCTCATTAAACTTTTACTAATTAATCCAGCCGCGCGTAAGACTGTATCAAAGCAGTTTTCCGAATAGTTTCAAGGGCCAACGGTTTATAAATTAATCGCTCCAAACACATAAAAGTTGTGATGTCTTGTAGTTATATTTAAAGGTTTATGAATTTTCACTTTTCTCACTAAGATCGGTTTTACGCCTCTGGTTATCCCAAACATAAATGGACTTTTCATCGTAGCATAAGAAAATGAATAGATATCCTCTTTCCTTTGGCCAGTCGGTTATTATTAACCTCCATTACTTATATAAGCGAAACGAAAGGCTTAATCTCATTGAGTTTAAGTAATTTCCCAATATTGCTAACAGTTTACGTTAACCCTCGTGGTATGCTTCTACATTTGTGCTTTAAGTTGTCGCCGTTCTTAACGAATAATTCTGTTGCTCGCGATTGCGACCGAATCGCGCAATCAACTGTTAAGTATGAGTTTATATGAAGCATTAAACAACGAAAGCAACCGCGTCTGGCTACCTGTGGCGTCACGTTGGTCGCAGTCGCCTTCTTAGGAATTACACGATTACCTGGCGCTATCACTATCGCGACGTGCCATGACCGAATAAATATAACGAAACCGAACAAAACGAAACAAAAACGTATAACGAAAAACATACGGACTAACATAAATGGTATAAAAAAACCATATCTATACTAAGCCAAATTATTAATCTAAATTCTGAACTATTCCCGATTGAAATACTGTTTATTACACATTGAAATCTCACTTTTGGGCGTCTGGAAACTATTCGGATGAACTAAGCCACGTAATTTCAATGAAGACAACCGTAAGGTGAAAACTCGAAAGTTATTACAATTCATATATCAATTCAGTGTCAAAATATATTCCGATCATCAGTCATGTTTATTCTACATCTACCAAATATTTACTTGGATAGATTATTTGTTCTGCTGAATACTGTAATTCCGTTAGATTGCTTTCTATGTATTGAAACGTCTAACCTTTAGCTGTAAATTAACATCACATCATACTTGAACACACCTACATGTATTTAACAAATTGTATTGTTTATTTCTTTTTTATTTTCAGAAAGGGCAAGTGTTCAGGGTGTTATTTGCGATTTTTTTATTACATAATTATAATAATCATCTAACCTTGAGAGCACTTATTCCATAGGGTAGGTAGGTGTACAAGGTGTTTATTTGTAAATTATATAAAATGTCTATCATCCAAAGAAGTAACTACCAAACATATACATCGGCAATAAATATATTATGACTTTCTCATAATATTAGAAAACGTCGCCGTTAAAGTTTCCTGAGACATTGTTATTTAAAGCACCCGTAGTATAACATTTGGGCTAAAGGACCAATTATTACGCCGCGACAAAATATTTAAAGTCAATAAAGTATCAGTTCTGTGTAAAAGTCTTAAGTGGAATTCTTGGCTTTCAGGCCATATCCATTTATCAAGAGTCCACAGTAAACAGCGGAGAACAATAAGAGACATTTTTTTTACACCCAACGCATATATAAATTTGTTTACTCTAATTGGAGTAGCAAACGAGGACGCAATCCAACTGATAGTAAGTGGCCATTGCCGCCTATGGACATCTGTAAACAGCTTCATATAGAGTAAGGGTTCTATCTGAAGTTAATCACAGACGCGTTGTTACTCGCGAGTACAAAGATGGTCGCCTCATGTAAAAGTAAACCGAAACTTTTAGTTACTTTTAACGGACAACCATTTAGTTATCCGTTAAAATACTACTACTACTACTCATCATATAGTTGTATACATTTTAAATGATGAACAATGAATTATCTAAATTATGACACACCTTAATTTACTTAATTAACGAGGAACACAGTTACCAATACAAGAGACAAATTTAATCAACATTGCGATAAATTTAATATATCCACGTGTTCGTCATAATTGTGTGATATGAATATAAATGACAGTCTCGTCGAAGTTATTCAGGAGTAGAAACGCATTTGTTGCCATACTTGTGTAGAAAACCTATTTAGGGATACATACTGTAGGTCAGTATACTCGCATACTATTTATTAGGGTTGTAACGGTGACCATCTTAGCGGAGGTGGATGCGGAAGTTAAGAGGTTCACCTTCACGGATGTGGAGGTTAACGGAGGCGGAGACGGAGATGAACTTTTTACAAGAACTGTACCATGTAATAGTACATTCCTAAAAAAAAATTACAATAATTACTAATAATCAAAATTAAGAAGGGGAAAATTATATTCACGAACATCAGTTTTGCGGATTTGTCGCCTTCCGTGCCGGCTGTCACAAAATAATTGTTCACTGAACTTGATGGCGCCGATAAGTAAGTAAATATGGGAGAAAAAACTGTATATTTGATGTTATAATTCTATCAAAATAAAGATATTCATTTAGCCGCAATATGTAGCGGAGCAGCTGCGTCACCTTTTTTTCTCGTATCGAGGGGGAAACCTTCAAAAGGTACCCAACGCCGTGGGAGCGACGCCGGGTTATGTGGGATTTTTACCGCACTAAAAGGTGGCCGTCCTCGGCGCTGCGAAGAGGACTCCGGGATCTCCAAAGGAACGCAACCGGAATCTTCTGAGTGCGTTGCCCCATCGGGCTCCAGCCGGGTGAGTGGCTGGGCTCACCGCACCGTCTGGTCTCTACGACAGTATGCGAACTCACATATAGTCGTCCTTCCCGGGGTTGCCTGGCTGGACGGTTCGAGCTCCCACTCTTGCCGCCCGCAACCCAGGAAGCCCCTTTTAGTCGCCTCTTACGACAGGGGATACCGTAGCCCTATTCTAATCCCGGAACTACAGAGTCGAGCCGCGTCACCTAGCTTTTCTCATTGCGTCTTGTACGTCAAGATCAACGTAAATAAACCTCCGTCATAACTCCGCAAAAAATTTGCGGAGGCGGATGCGGAAGCGGAGGTTCGATTTTTTGTGGAAGTTCCGCAGTAACGGAGGCGGAGTTTCGTTACAACCCTACTATTTATGTGCCCCAAGTGAAAACGGTTAAAAGTCTCATTTATGCCAAATTGACTTATTGTACTGAAATTCTTAGTAATAAAAACTTATATTTCTTTATATTATGCTTAGTGCATAGAAATAGCATGCAAAGAAAAAAATAAACTTTGTAGTAATCAAACCCATGATTTGGTTGCATTGTAAAATTTAATATCATATAAAAGCTTATCATCAAACACACATACAAACATTTAGAAGTTTAATAAAAGCTTTTAAAACGAGAGATCTATTGATAGATTCCGTTGAAGTGATCGACAAATCTATGATTTTAATTCTTTTAACAAATGACTGTTTTTAACAATTTTGGTATAACTCATATTGACTTCTACTAAATGCCCATCTTAAAAGCTTGTAAAAACATGTTCACGATAGAATCTGTTCGAGCAGATGATTCAATTAAACCCCATTTAGCACTTCAATTAGATTGAATGTTACTTTTTGAACGAGTTCAAACACTGACTAGTTTAATCAGATTCCATTTACAGTAGAGCTTTTACTGTAATTGTTTCTATTTTTTTACTGTTTTTTTTTTTTTAATTGAATTCTATTGCGTCCAATTTGTTGTACAGTGGCGTGTGAAATTATTTCGTGAGGTAAGAGTTTGATTTGTTTATAGAGGCTTTAAATTTTGCTTAGTACTATTGGATTGGTTTGTTTGAGCAGTGTTTACCAAATGTTAAAACTTTACCAGGTAGTACCAATGTAGTTTGAAAGTGGAGGTACCACCGTCGTCGCAACGTAACTGGGACCAACTTTGGATAGAACCGACGTTCTATATAAAGTTGCTTATAGATGATCATGGACGGCAGAAACCACTTACAATCAGGTGGACTGGATGCTCGCTATGTACTTTAATTTGATAAAAAAAACTGGGCCTATCAATCAAGGTTTCGTGTTTTTTTCCTACCTATGTTTTTTTTTTTATTATGCGCGAATCAGAAATTAATTATCACTGCTTTATGGCGTAGGAAAACTATGACCTAAAATACCCATTCCCAGAAGTGGGACAGTGGCAGTTAAAGGACAGAATATTTGTTTGAACGTATCTTTATGGTAAAATTACATTCTGTTTAATCTTTGAAGGTGGTACAACTCGTTGTGGTTCGACTCCGGAAGCACCATCGCCACGCCTATTTCTGCCTATAACAGCAGTGTTATGCACTGTTGCGTTCTGGTCTGAAGGGAGACATACTTTTCCGAGGCATTCCATCTTAGTCATCAGGGGTGGCATCTGTGGCCAACCTTAGGTGAGCCTTTGATCTTACTTAGGGTTGATTACAGATGGACGGCAGTAACCACTTACCATTAGGTGGGCTGCATGCTTGTTTGCTGCTTCCATACTATATAAAAAAAAAAACAAATCTTGAACAAAGCTACACCAAAAACAACGTACAGGCAATACCTAAACCTAGTTTATAGTTTATTTTATTTCTTTGGAGTCCACACAATCGTTTAGTTTTTTACACTAGATCTAAACATACATTCACTACACTACATTACTGTATGTAATACACACAGTAACAAAATAAGTGAAATCAAAGTTACTAAAATTTGTATCTTGACGCACAAAGTTATTTGCAGACCGTAGACATAGGTCCACAAGAATTTTGTTTTCTTCTCGCCTTTATCAATCGCCTCGGAGACTTGGACGGGACGTGTCACTTCAGTAGACATGTTTATTTTCAACTTTGCTTGTTCTTTATTCAATCCTAAGGGCAACCCGTTTCAATACTAAAAGCAATTTCGGTGGAAGATACAAATTGAAGGAAGTCTGGAAATATTTCGACGTTAAAATATTTACTCTTTGTCTGATTTTGTGAAAAAGGATTACAGATACAGAAATAATCCCTGGAACGGGAGTAGGATAAGCTGACGGAAATATATGTTTTAAGTTACCAAAAGCCTTTATATTTATTAAATAAAATGCAATTTCGCAGCAAAAACCAATATTAGGACCTTTAATGACCTAAGTGATAATAATCTCATTATACCATTTCCCAGAAAATGGTATCTGCTTTTAACTTGACATCACCACTGATAGTAAGCACACAAAGCTTTCTATCTAATCCTTATTACTAGAATGGCCAGCGTCGATACAAACTCCGATCTTACAGAGGTTGATTGAGTGCTATGGGCGGCAATAATTTTTAACTATCAAGCAATTTGAACCTCGTGAGCCATCTCAATTAAAAAAATAATAACTTATGCCTTTGCACTGAAATGAACAAGCGTATCTCAAATATACGAAAAAGCAAGTGAACGGAAATGAAAGTAATTTAGCCAAAAAAGTTAACAATAGTAGAGTATGATCCAGACATTTCAACGAGAGAGCCACAAGAGATATGCAACATCCGGCTATAGAAAATAGATTAAAAATAAAATAATGAATGTATCGTTGTTTTTATTGATACAATTTTATATCTTTATTTTTCCTTGTACTGTAGCGACCTCCCGCAACTCATCAAGAGATGGCGCGACTACATTCTTAAACGCGCTATCGAAATTTTCTCCACATCTTACATGTATACAAGTTCCGAACTGAGACTATCGCAGCACGGCCGCTCACCAGGCACAAATATCACTAGCCTGGTACTACAGAAGTCACAAATGGATATAATTACGATCTGATTCCAAATTCACAAAAACGAACTAGCGAACGCATATAACATGTTTGTAAGAGGTGATTTGCAAAACAGGGCTTTAACCTGAAGCTAATGTATTGCCACTGCTGGGGACTAATATGGTTCCCACCGAAACGCAAGACTTGTTTCACGCTAGATATTGCTACGACAGCGGTACCCGGTCAGACCTTTCAATATGTGATTGCTTAGGAAAACAATAGCCCTTGTTGGTCTTTCTACTTCCTAGGGATTTTTTCATGGCAACAACAGACTTCGAGACAAGGACTGATATATTTTTGTAGCACATTTGCGTTTTATAGTACTTTTAGATAATACGTTTTTAAGAGGAAATTCGAAATCCATTAGTCTCACAAACATTAGAATTAGAAATATTTGCTTTTAAATTGGTTCAACATGATAACAAAACGACAGAGGCACTTAAAAAAACATTTAATATTTCTACTTCGCTCGACTAACCTATTTCAGTGTTTGAAAATCTGCAATTATGAAATTGAATTCTGCAAAATGCAATTTTAAATTCAAAAAACATGGAAAGCTGTTTCAATCGCCTGAATAGAAATTGCCTGATGAGAAGCATCATTAATTCGATGAGACGTTTTGAAAAAGTTGTATACGAATTAAACTGTTTATTTTTGTTAATGTTCACTTTCAATTCTACATATTTTAGAGATTTTAAATGGATTGCAACGTTCACTTAATTAGAGGGGTCCATTCATCATAACGAAACCCTAATAATATCGTGATATACTCGTGGTTCTGGTGTCCGTTCATCACAACTAATTTTCTCCGCATTTACTGGACCAATAAAATTGGAATTTGGTACACTAATGAATAAATGTGAGTTTAACACAAACAAGTAACGATAATTAATGAAATCTTGTATATTACCTTGACTATGATGGGCCAAATTAAGTAATTGAAAAAACATATTCATATCTTGTGACAGATCAAATAGAAGATATTGCTGTCAGTGTCTTCATTTTTCTTTTACAACTTAATCGTGTTTTTTAAGGTTCAAACTCAAGGTCGAAACTCAAAATTTCTAAAGAGAAATCGTATATGGCTCGTTGATAAAGTACGAAATGTCACCCTTTGTTTCAGTACCGGTATCGCAGATGTAGGTAAAAAAAACTGAAATGGGAGTGGGCGGGGCACGTTAGCAGAATTCATGATAGCAGACGGGCAGAAATGAATACCAGAAAACGGCTATCGCCGCAGAGGGTGGTATAAGAAAAGGTGGTGCGATGTTCTGGTTAAATATTCAAAAGACTTGTAGGTCTTGTTACAGGATAGAGAGCATTGGAGGTATTTGGGGTAGATCTTTGCCCAACAGTGGTTGCCAAGGTCGTAGGGTAAATAATATACAATACTTTTATTAAGGTTATTTAAGAGGGTCGCACCATGTGACGGCCTGATGGTCTACTCCACTTTGATTACCATACGTACCATATAGGTATGTATGCTCTGTATGTTCTACGGTTGTTTTTGTTTGACAGATAATATATCTGTCAAACAAAAAGCTAAATTATATATGCATACAATTTTATCTAGATGTACCATAACATTAGATTCGGGCCATCATTATCAAAGAGATTTTTCGATATAGCTCGTTTAATTCAAATATTTGACTTAGTAGTTTTAAAACGTATTTACCAGCTGTTCTAGAGATGAAAGCAACAATCGGCTTAGAATGCGGCATCTTTAATTTTCTTTTTATTAACGTGACCCTTTCAAGGAATTAAAGACTGAATGGCGCCGCATCTTGGCCTTTTCATTACGAGGCGCCCATTAATCTGAACGTTTGCGGTTTTCGTTATTACAAGGAAAATTGACTTAGCTTTGATTTGGAAACAGAAATTGGGGATGAAAGATTCGGCGGTTTTGTGTATCGAGTATATTGACCTACTAATGGAATGTGGCTAAACACGTTTTTACGATACGACGTTGTATCGTGACACGTTGCGATGTCGTTTAGTGGAAATTTACGACGTGAATCGACGTAATTAATACGACGATACGACGACGTATTGTGATACGTTGCGATGTCGTATAGCGATACGATGTCGTGTAGTGAAAATCTACGACGTAAATCGACGTGATAAATCGACACGACACGATGACGTATGGCGGTGTTGAAGATGATATAATTCTTTTTGACTAGACTCTAGAGGTAACACAGTATTAAGCGCGGCTGTGTGTTAGTTTGAAGAGTGTAATCAGAGACATATAATTACTCGAAGTGGTCCAACTTCGTCCTAACCAATGTTTAACGAGCAACATTCAAAACGATATCGTTGAAATTAAAAAACAATGTCAAATCCAGAGATATAGTGGTATATAAAACTATATTCATATTCATAGATGTATATCTATAACAGTGTATAGACGTTTTCTCGTCTTTGTGATATTAAGACGCTAAAAGAAACGAACGTATAAAATACTGGATCTATTGAATTTAATGCGGCATCATCTACACGATTTTGTGTCGTGCATCGTATCAAAATGCGATGTCGTGTCGTGTTTTTTTACGAATCACGTAATTAGTTCGTGATACGGCAACTTCGAAATGTTTTAGATCTTACGGCTTATGAAAAAGTGGTATAAAACACAAAAATACTAGCAACAGACCAAACGTCAATATCAGTGTAAACTTTAAAAAGTGTACATGTATTACTATAAAAACACGCAAGCACGCACGCACTTCCATGATCACGCACAGACACACGCATATATACATACTAGCTGAACCGGCAAACGTTGTTTTGCCATATAAATGACTAAATTACTAAAATGGCAATTAAAAAATAGAGGTTAGTGATAAAAGGGTAAAAAATTAGGGTTGTATGTATTTTTAATGCCACATTATAAAAAAATAAAACCAAAAATAATTGTCTAAAAATTAAAAAAAAAATGTTAAGGGTGAAAACCCCTTATCACTTAGAGGTATGAAAAATAGATAGTAGCCGATTCTCAGACCTACTGAATATGCATATAAAATTTGGTAAAAATCGGTAAAGCCGTTTCGGAGGAGTAAGGAAACTATCATTGTGACACGAGAATTTTATATATACATGTGTGTGTGTGTGTGTGCATGTGCATGTGTGTGTGCGCGTGTATGTTTGTATCTTTCCTTTGGGCAGTTGGTTAAAAATAGTTGTCGAGAATTTGCTATGCTAATTTAAATAACAATGAATAATCTTTCTTCTATTCATATATGGATATAAAGTAACATTTTCCACATTTTTATGAGCGATTTTAATAAAATTTATTTGCGACTACGAAATACTCTCAGAAATACAATCTCATTACTTTAGATGATACATTGTTATTATTCCCCCGCATTACATATAATGTTTAACTACTGTCTGAAACAAGTCTAAGTTCAATGACTTTTATAATTAGCGTTTTGCTAATCAAGTTTGAGTACCCAACAGCACCCACTTAAGTTAAAACCGCTGTGAAATTATCTAAACAATATTTGTTATTCAAGCCTGTCTCGGTCCGTTTTAGCGTTAAGCTAACTAACTATATTTAATATAATTATATTAAATTTAATATGAATCCCGCTTTCTTACTCGCTTGGTAAACTGCGACAAATCTACCGTCACTTCTTTTTTATCCTTATGCTATTTTTTACCTATAAGTAGCAAACAAGCATACGTTCTTTGATAGTTAGTTATTACTGCCGCCCATGGACCTCTGTAAGCAACTTCATATAAAAGAGGGGTTCCGTCTGAACTCGATCACAGATGCGTTGCTATCCTCGACGACTAAGATGGTCGCCTTTTTTATAAGTGAGCCGGCAACTACCCCCTTCCACGGAAACTAGAGTTACCTACGTCTGCTAAAGGTAGGTGTGGAAATTTAAGTCTATTATGTTCTTGCGTGAAGGGTCTGGTAAGAAAGATATATTTAGGAAGTCATAAATTACACTGAACAAAAAAATACAGTATGTAAAGTTGAGTATGAAAGTAATACTTGCACTACATATAATAGAGTATAGTTTTGCTACATAAACGTAAAACATTATGCATGTTAAGTTAATATCATTATTCATATCATATTGTTGGGAAAGTCATGTAAAGGCAGTTTCCATTTGAAACACGTATATGATGAAAGATATCAATCTTTTAAATAGTTGTTTAAGCATCTGTAAACTCAAACCACGTATAGTAATGTACGTGTATGTGAATATGTATATTGAACGTCGTTTTGTGCTGTGTATATAATAGCACTTATATATTAATTGTTCATGTTTATTTACCCCGAGCAATGATAGCCGAAATGTTGAAACTCGGCCTCTCAGTCGCGAGTCCTAGGTTCGAATTCCACGCAACACTGAATTTTTTTTATAAATTATGTGCGTCTTAGAAATTATCAGTGATTTACGGTGAAGGAAAACATCGTAAGGAAACCTATGCACGCCTGAGATTTTCTTTTTAAAGTTTCAAAGGTGTATAAAATCCTCCAATTCGCATTTGGCGAGCGCGGTAGACTACAGCCTGAAACTATGTCAATCTTTTTTGTTTTATTGTATGAATGTAGCAAACGAGCATGCAGCCCACCTGATGGTAAGTGGCTACTACCGCCCATGGACATCTATAATCAACCCTTGGTATGATCAAAGTCTCACCTAAGATTAGCCACAGATACGTTGCTACCCCTGAGGACTAAGATGAAAGAAATCTGAGAGAAGACCCTTGCCCAGCAGCGTGACAATAATGGGCTGACAACGTCAACCCGTGGTGGACACTATACCGGTCTGACATGCAGTGGGTTCCAGGTTCGATCTCCGTCCAGACAGTCTACATGATGAATTAAGATTTCTGTTCCGGGTCTGTTCCGGTAGGTGTAGTGAAGGACTATAAGCACAAAGCGTTAAGCGTTATATTTATACACATACACATATATGTTCATTAATAGCTACATAAAATTAACGGACTTTCTATTGCCGGTCTATGTGTCTTAATGTAGGAAATGCTAAAATGATTTTAGAGGAATCGATTTTGAAAATGTTGCAGATAGATTATATGCGCCCAAAAATAGCATGAAGAAATGTAAACAGTACTATGTTTTTTTACGGTTCTATTTTAATAAAAAACTGTATTATTATCTCGAACAAAGGTAACACATACAGTACGTGTTGCATTCACGCGTAGTACGAATAATTTGAGATAAGCGTGCTTGTTTGCTGTAAAAAGAGCACCTGAAATCTTTTTTGTACAAAATGTCGAAAATTGCATAAAATGAACACTGACATGAAATGAGAAATGTACTTTATTTATATAAGTAACGTATAAAGGTTTTGGAGAGTATATAAATAACTGGCCAAGTGCGGGTCGGACTCGTGCACGAAGGGTTTTATACCATTATCAATAAATAAACAGCAAAATTGTTTGTGCCATGGGAGTCCGCCTTTGATATTTATTTTATACTGTTTTCAGTATTTGTTGTTATAGCGCAATAGAAATACATCATGTGTGAAAATACAGCTTCGTGACAGACAGACGGATAGACGGACAGCGGAGGCTTATTAATAGGGTACAGTTTTTAACCTTTGATTACGGAACCCTAATAAAACCACAAAGCAGGGTGGTTTCTATAGAGCGTAAACTACAAAGGTAAGTCGGTTGCGATCGAGAGTTTGATGAATGACCGCTAGTGCCATTACGTGTCTGATTTTATAGCCGCTGATTTTATGCCTAATATTCGTATCATTACTTTCATATGAATTGAGCATTTTCATATGATTAGCTTCCGATCTTTTATATCACAAGACATACATGAGTAAAAGCAAAACTGTTATACTCCTGTGCGATCCACATCTGAACAATGAACACTTACCAACAGAGAAACAAACCCAAACCGATATTAATAAAGAGTATTATATAAAATAAACCTATACCTAAAACTGATAGGATGTACAGTTCGAAGCGGTTACTTGTTCTCTAAAGACATTAAAGCGCTTTAGGGATGAATCTCTTGGCCTTTGCGTAAAAAATCATAAATATCCGTAGAGACTACTTTATATGTAGGTCTTGTGTTGGCTCATTGAATTACATCGAAAGTGATGAGAATAAGAAAACTTACTTTAACTATGAATTATTCTACGTCATCGGTACTATCTTCTTAATAAAAATAGTGCAGTACATCTGTCCGACGTTAGAAGTCAATTGCAAGACACAGACCTCGCCAATTTTTGGATTTAAATAAGGTCAAGATGACGCTCCTACTCATCCATACATTGAAATAAGGGACTATTCCCTCTTATGATATCCACGGGAATACGAAGTGGTTCTATTCGGGGCCGATCACATGTCACAGGGCAATTGCAAACTTTTATTCATACTAAATAGAGATATCAAGATACTTTTCACAGTAGGTCTTATAGTTCATTGTACCACTCGGTTACAATTAAACGTGTTAGCGTGTTATATTAATATGTTTTATAGTTTTCAATATAAAAAGCAGTCGTACAATATTATTATACCAATTATGAAATTAGACTAAATACCGGCGGAGAAATATTTTATTATCTATTTTTCATGTAATTTACATTACATAAACATAACATAAACGCTTTCTACACTCATAGCCCCACAGTAGGATTTTCTCCTGTGTCGTGGGTGCCATGGACACACAAAGACGAAT
>MOOZ01001651.1:322571-338547 GCA_002930495.1 Cecropterus lyciades | reverse complement strand
TTACTACATATAGCTCAGTAGGACCATTGTATTAAGGCTCCATGAAAACACTTCGACAATCTTCATCTCTCATTAATCTTTATATGAATGTATAAATCATTTTGCATTTATATTGATAACAATGACAAACAATGGTGTTAAAAAAAAAGTACCTACTTTTCTTCACGAACAAACTAAAAGCATCGAAAGCAAAACTGCGAAATATCCTGAAAACCATATTCATGGAAAATTGCGAGAAAATAATTTGTAAATCCGATATCTAACGTTTTCGTAGAAACAAAGGTGTATTGTATTTTAGGGTTTGCGAAAAATAGAGACCTTTACGACATTCGCAAAGATCAGAAAATACAGGACAATAATTGGTCGTAACATGCTTTGTTTACCGCTTTGTTGTGTCGGTATCCGAGGAAGATTTCTCTATTCGACAAAATTCATAGAATCATTGTAACAACCACCAGATAAGTAACAACCAGCTTCGGATGATGATTGCAGCTGCAATTTTTGACCAAGTGCGAGCTTGACTCGCGCACGACGGGTTTCGTTCCGTACCGTATCCATAAAAAAATAGCAATGAAATCAGGTTTATTGTATTGGCCCCTCTAAATAAATTTTATTATTTATTTTTAATGTGAAGATATGACTAAATATTCTGGGAATATTTCACATGTCGCCGTTATTAATATCGAGCAACAAATCACGTTTGTTGTATGAGAGCCTTCCTTAAATATTTATTTTATTCTTTTTTGTATTTAGCGGCAATGGAAATACATCATTTGTGAAAATTTCTTTTGTCTAGCTATCACGATTCACACGATACAGCTTGGTGGCAGGCAGACGGACAGCGGAGACTTAGTAATAGGGTCCCGTTTTTTCTATCTGGGTACGGAATCCCAAAAAACGAGCATGCAGTCCACCAACAGTGGTAAGTGCAAACGGCACGCATGGACTTCAGTAATCGATCTGTAACAATCAACCCCGGATAAGATTGCACTTTATCTGAAGATAGACTCCGATTGCTACTACTGAAGATTCAGTTGAAATACGTTAGTGTCCTTAACTTACCTCACCATTCTACTAGAACAATGAAATAATAGACATTGCAGTTAAAGTGCAAAAATAGGTATGGATATGATAGGTATGGATACAGAACCGCAAAGGGTTTTACTACCTTCGAAATTTTATAGAGAAATTTTAATCTACATGGCTTTAAGTCCGTTTATTTGGTTTATACAGTTCACATTTATTCTGGCTAGCTCACTCCCCTTGAAATCGTATCAAACGAAAAGCACTAAATTTAATATAAAAGATTGATAAATAAGTATATTTTTATTCGTATCTTGAAACAATATTTAATCTGCAATGCAAATCAGAGATTTAAAATAAAGATTCGGACGGATCCGAAACTTCTCTGATACATACATGATACATACTAGATACACACTGGTAGTAAAGCTTCTTGTATATCTATTTATCTCACATCACTTTGTGTTACTGTGGTCTATTAGTTACCACTCCCAGGTGTATGATGTATCGTGAACTACACATATACTGTACCTATTATATTATATCAGTATTACCGAATGTATTTTGGAAACTATGCCTCACACGGCCATTTTAAATGATTGATTTTAGTTATATCAATAAACTATATTTTTTGGAAATTCTAACCCAAGTCCATATCTTAAGTAAGCACGATAAGGTTTGTGCCGGTCTCTACCATTGCACATCATACCGACGCGACGACTCAACACCAGCGGCGTTAGGCACTAATTCCTTCCTGTCTCCACTAATTTACATTATAATAGAGTTCCACTACCCTGAGCAGTGATAATCGAATGGTTAAAACTCGGCCTCTCAATCGAGGGTCCGAGGTTCGAATCCCAGGCACGCATCCACAGATTTTTCTAAAATAATGTGCGTATTAGAAGTTAATTATCACTGCTTTATGGTGAAGGAAACATCATGAGAAAACCTACAGACCTGTGAGTTCTTTAAAAAGTTCTCAAAAGGTGTGTAAAGTCTACCAATTCGCACTTGGTCAGTGCGGTGGACTATGGCCTGAAACTCTATCAATCTGAGAGAGGACCCACGCCCAGCAGTAGGACAATGTTGGGTTGACGAGCGGACCGTGTATGGTCAATTTGTGAAGGCCCCAGGTCCACGTTAGAACATGAAATACGTTGCCAGTCACTTAAAACTACTACAGTAAACGTTAGCGGCATTCACTTCAATTAAATACTTTAATTAGTTTCTGTATGTAATAAGCTTTATTTACATCTATATCGTACTTACCGTGGTTGACAATATGATATTTTGAAGCCATAAAATATGTATTATTTATAAATGACAAAAAAGTGTTTGAGGCTACATACGACTTAATCTCCAATACCATAAACCACATACGTAATGCTGTGAAAACTATATCGCGTTAAGTTTCAAATTCCCCCACTCAAATATAGCAAAATCATCCCCATCAAAATTCAAGTGTAATAAATATTCGTACTTATGACTTGGCAGCAACGAGGTACAATTTCGTTTTAGATCATTGCCATTAAGGGACCTATTTGAATATTAGACCCTTTATTAATTAGTTAAGTCACTTTCCATAATTTAGGGCACATCCTACTGGGTCCAATTTATTACAAAGCAGAAACAAGCAGAAAATTATTATAGCACATCTCCAGTGAATTAAAATGTTAAGTAAGGCAGTGCTTAAAGTTACTTATCACGCTTATGTTATTGCTGAATGGAAGTAGGAGTAACTTTAAATGGATTGCATACCCGTTTACTATCTATACTAATATTATAAAGCTGAAGAGTTTGTTTGTTTGAACGCGCTAATATCAGGAACTACTGGTCACGCTAAGACCAGCAGGAGCAGAGCACCAATGAAGAATGTTTTTTTTTTTTCTAATGAGAGCTTCCGCTGCATGCGCTGCGTAAACGGTTAAAGTTTTGTAAAAAATATGTATGATAGAATTGATCCCCTTTAAAAGTTCTAACAAAAGTCAGCGACAGCATATGTATCTTTTCAGGTAAACTCACTGTACCCTTTTATATGCTAACCAAATTTCTTCCAAAATTATGCATTATTTGCGAAGTTGTTTTTATAAATTTAATATTTATTCTTATCCAAATTAAAACATAAATTAGTTTCCTTTGTCGTAACTAATACGCGGGTGAAACCGTGGGGTGCAGCTAGTTTAATGATAAATGTGAAAAACAACTACGTCTACAAAAACTCCTAAAGAACGGTAATAAAATCAATCAAAATATATTTCAATGATCAAACTCAAATCAATAATGAAAATTATTTATACTTGTGTTAACTCATCTCGACCGGATGTTAGCTGTTTCTTTTCTATATTTTGTCAAGTACCTAAAAAGAAACATAAACCAGCATATTAAATCATTTTTTTGTTTATGATCCTCCATTCTAAATTTATGTTTAAGGTTGATATGAACCCTTTCAATAAGCCTTATAACAGTGTTCAGCGCTGTTGTATTCAGGTATTAAGGGAATCGTACATAAGAGGCGTTTCAACTTAGACGAGAGGCCACATACCAACAGATGGATTACAAACTCTAAATCTAAAATGTTCTTCTATTTCACTGGTATTTAATCCGGTTCTATAAATCTTTTACAGACGCTATACTTTTCCTTTTAGAGAATAGTTTTAAAGTCCCTTCTTGACACTCATTTACGTTAAACAAGAAACTCCTACTATTTTTTGCTTCTTACCCACCGGATAAAGAATTGTGACGTTTGTATATGGATAGGTCATGTAAGTTTAATTAAGTTTCTCCTTGCCCTCCACAAACTTAAAAGCATCTTATTCTCCCATTCACATATCTAATTACCTTATCGTAAGTAATTAAAACAATACAAAGAGGAGAGTAACAATACCGTGTCATATTGAAATCGAGATAAAACAACTCTTGTACGCCGCCTGAAGAAGCGAGGTCGTATTAAGAGAGCTCTGAAGTTAAATCTTATCGTTCAGCTAACAATGGCGGTTGCATACCAGCTGACAACGGTATCAGCTTAAGGCGCTAGCGACACTACCGAAGATGATGCGATAAGCGGACTAGCGAAGAAATAAATAAATTACATTAGAAATGTTTTTTTTTTGTTTTTTTTATTTTTATTTTTTTATTATTGTATACTATATTATCTATGTCTATGTTTTGTGGCAAAAGACTATTTTATTTGTATTGTTATTATGAATGACGTTATAATGAAAATGGTATTATCTACACTCATAGCTTCACTGATGGCGGCTTCCCATAGTCCGTGTTATGACGGATGCACGCGGACCAATCGGCACCAACAATGTGACAGGTGAACCGGTTTAGCAGCTAATTTCAAAGATGCATTGCATTTTGGAATAATAATATGGCTCCGAATCTCACGACAGATCGACGAGCATCGTTATGATAGCCTTGGTTTAGTCTACGGCTATCTTTGGTTACCTGCCGTCCATGCTCGAGTCGGTCATATCACAAACCGTGAGCAGCCGCCATAGACAGCCGCAATTTCCTTGAATGTTTAGGTATTGTGACATTGGATCATTTTTACTCATAAGCTATCAAAGTGTAAGATAGTTTATCGCACCCTGCACACGATTTAACAGTACATTCAGGGCCTAAACCAACAAGCAATTTTCGCGACTATATTTTCCTTTGTAACTGAAGCCCTCTTCACTCTGAGACGATGCGGCGCCGGAACAAAAGGTGCCTAATAAGTTATCCTCGCAAACCGTCCTCACAAAGGGAGGTGTGGATCTTTCAGAGGATATATTTCACTTCGACTTTATCGAGGATCCTGTCGAGGCGGAATAGTTTTAAATGCGATGTTACTCTCGTATGTTAGAAGCGTAAATCTGTTCGCTTTGGGAATACATGAAGTTTTTACAAGAGTCCAGCCTTTGGATAAATCTAGGCACATAAACTTTTGTATGTTAGATTTATTTTAGGTGAATTCGATTCTAAGAAACAGTTGTGTGTGCCCTAAGGATTTTACAGGATATTTATGTGTAGCGACTTTAATGAAATTTTCAAATAAAGGAAAGTATATTATGTTTGAGTTTTAGTTAATTTTTTTATAATATGACCATTACCATCATAAAATTATGTTTGCATTGTTTAGAAACAGTACATATATTATAGGATAGATTAAATAAATACGAGGACAAATATACAAATACATAAAAAAATATATATTTATTCTTCATTACAAATTTAAAGAAGTATTCTTCGGCATAAACATTATTAAAATGAGGAATCTCGGATGCGTTCAGTTAGACTGAAGCTTAAAACAAGCCTGATTTTTTTTGTAAGAATATATTAAATTTTAGATGTTTGTTTATCATAACGATACATTTAAGATCTACTAGTTTTTCCTGTATTTCATACAATTCCTGCATTTCATTTTACTCAAACAATAGATGGTTTTGTGGAATCCTTTTACCTAAGTAATATTACTTCATATACCTTACTATAGTGTTTTCGAATAGAATAAAAAGGTTAAACGACACGTGCCATTCGATGAGAAAATTGAATAAATAAATTGACATGTCTCTCAGTGTTTTATTGAACGTGACTCCGTATAAAACCCAATCCTCAAAATATTTGAAACTTGTATAAAATTTTTGTTACCATTATACGTCTTCATAAATCAAAAAAGTGTGTGTATGCAATTAACACACGGCAGAAACTTAATAATAACAATAATAGATAATAATATACTTCTGAGGACATTAAGACTTATGTTTTTTTTTTAATATCGATTAAATAATTACTTCAGCTTATATTCAAACATCTTAATTCGCATATACAACTTCACTTGACTAATTGAACCACAAGCTACGATGTAAAATCGTTAGCGTGATTCAGGAGCACTCATGCTGCTATCGGCTTTCGCTTGAGGCTTTCGTAAAGCATTTTCGATTCATCGAGTTTCAAATCACATCGTATCTAAGGAAGTTTCACCTCAAAATATTTTTTTTTCAATTTTGCCATTTTTTCATTTCACCGCAAATTAATAGGTAAAGATATAATTTACTATTTATTCACGAGTTCCAGTAAAAGCTAGTTTTCATAACACGTTCCATTTGCTCTATTCGTGTTCTTTCATGTATTAAAGTAGTTTCGGCGGCAAAATGATGGAATTTCCTTTTACATTACTTCACAGTTATCGACGGGAACAATGTTTATATGAATTTGAACGAGGAATAAAAGATGGGAAGGCGTAGGTGTCGTATAGGAGAATATGTTAAAACCGCTGCGAAATATGGAATACGCATAGGGACAAATCTAGCGAAATTTTCGTTAGAAATTCATGAGATACTGTAGACTCTGCGAAATTTTTATGATGGTAATTTCATTAGTAGACTTCTGCTTAGAATACTATATATATGTGACGACCCGCGTGGCGGAGAGGTTACCATACCGGACTAACGCGCAGTGGGTTCCGGGTTCGATCCCCGGCCAGACAGACATCTGAATGATGAGTTTAGATTTCTGTTCTGGGTCTGGGTGTTTGTGTATTCGTCTTTGTGTGTCCATGGCACCCACGACACAGGAGAAAATCCTACTGTGGGTCTATGAGTTCCTTATGTATTTAAAAAGTGAAAGATCATTTTTTGATGTCTTCAGCGGGAGCATATCTTATTCTTATCTTAATGAATTAAGTAAGTAGTAAATATCAGCTGTTGTTTGGGATAAATGGTTCAAGTCCTTAACAGACATGTTCCGTCATAGTTAACGCAACTGTGATTGACTGATTACAGGTAGGCGTCCTCTGTATCTTCGTTATTACGACAGGGATAATTTTATTAATTAACGTTACCGGCAGGGATCATTTTGTAATTACAATATAATAGTACCTGATAGTAAGTGGCCAATGACACCCATGTACAGCATTTGTAATCGTAGACAAAACAAGATTCTACCTGAGATTGATCACATGAGCGTTGCTTCACCTGAGAAGTAAGTTGGAACGAAGCATAATCATGTACCTATCCCTTACCACACCCTTCAAACCAGAATAAATCAGTGCTTAACACTATTAATAAGAATGTATAATATGCAAAATAAGTGTGATCATGGTTAATCCGTAACGGAACCACAAGGCTTCTACTACCTTTACACATTTGCATCACTTAGACTGCTTGCTCATTTACTGTGCTCATTTTGTAAAAACAAAAAAACTTTACACCCCAGCAACACGTGTGAAAAGCACGTTCGTGCAAAATGCAGAGTGCTTTAAATACTGGGGTTTCCAGTATGGCCTGAAATAATGCGATGCAACAAACATCAAGCGTAGATTTTCGCAGCGAAATTTTCAAATATAGTTATGGAGTTTTTATATGGCATGGAATAATGCGCATGTTAGTTATACTACAAAATGTCAAACATGAATTTAAAACCAAAATTTACGAATATACTAGTGGTATTTCCTGTGAAGATTGTCATATTGTACTTGCTGCAATAACACCTTTTCTCAAAACTTTATAACTTTACAACGTAGTTGAACAAGTATGGTTCGACCACTGGAGGTACACCAGTTCTTGCGGTTCGATGGAAGTGTGTGGTTATATGAGGCAAGTATCTAAGTCCTCGGGATTAGCAACGCTGTGATTGACTTATAATAGTACCTGTGCTCCTTATGAAGTACAAATGTCCGCATGCTCTTTTGCTACCTCATATTATAAAAAAATAAGGCGAATACTCAAACACGCAGACCCAGAGTAGAAATCTAAATTCGAAATTCAGCGATATTTACGACGACTTCAACATTCTGCGTATGACTTGAAATCTCTTAATACGATAATATCGCTTTTAGGTTTACGCAGCGAAATTTTCTCCACATTTATCCCTAAGGGCATGTTCAAGCAAACCGCGTAAAGCTCCATCGCGTAATAATTAGAGTATAGCGACGAGATACAGGCACGAAGGGATATAATTAAATATTTATTGAAGCGTGTTGAATCTCAAATCATAATATATTAAGCACATCACGTCGGGTTAGGCAGAGCAATATAACACAGAATGTATACTTCTCCAAATTAATAAAATTTAATTGCTTGTTTTAATGTACACATAACGCTATAATAATGGTTTATTCACGCACTGCTCCACTTCTTCTGTCAGAAGAGTCATGGACACAGAGTTACTTTTGCCTAATAACAGCAGAGTTATGCGCTGCTGTGTTCTGGCCTAAGGGTATGTTAAAGGAGACATACTTATCAGACGCGTTCCAACTTTTTCCTCAGGTGTAGCATCACATCAGTGGCTAACCTCAGGTCAGAGTCTAAACTTATCTGGGGTTGATTACAAATGTCCATGGGCGGCAGTGGTCAATTACAATCAGGTGGACTGCATGCTCGTTTGCTACCATATTATAAAAAACACAAAGGCAAATACACAAGCACCCAAACCCAGAGTAGAAATCGAAATTCAAGATCTAACCCGGAACGCACTACGCGGACCGTAACCGTCACTAAGTTATTTCATTAAAATCCGTGTTACTTTATAAGCTTATCTATACGTAATATTATAAAAACAATTAAAAATTGTTATCTGTCTGATCGCCTAATCTACCCGAAAAGTTATTGACCAGATTTAATTAATATTTTACGAGCATTTTAATGATTTCGTTAACCTTATTTTAATTTGCCATTGTCTCCCAAATCACCGTTATTGTAAGGCACATACAGATACGGTAGTCCAGGCGGATTTTGATGCTATCTTTAATTTTATACGTTTAAAATAGTATGAAAAACACTGCCACCCAAACATTAAATGGGAAGTATTGCGCACGGTTTCAAAAGCTTTTTTCATACCAAGATCACGGTTTTAAATCAAAGCTTACAAAAGTGGCTTGAGTTTCCACAAGTGTTATTAACATTACCTACATATGAAATGAATATTTGAAATGATGGTTTCATGCAGTCTCATTAAAATGCATTGCTTGCTGCATATTGAGGTAATTCGTGAGGTAAAGTAAAAGTGGGGCAAATTCGAGGAGGCTTATTTTGGTAAAGCACGGGTCAATAATTTAGAGGTGTATGAAGTACAGGCCGATACTTTTGATGCGAATCTGTGAATTATTAATGAGCTATTTCGGTATTTTATCGAATCGTTTTCTACATAAATAGATTTAAGGAGCTTTTCGTTGTTATTAATTAAGAGTTCACAAAAGGAAACCAGTCCCGGAACAAAAATTTACTTATTCATCATTAGATAATCCGAATGTTAACGAAAAATCTTCGTAAGGAAAACTATTATGGTAATCCCTGCGAGAAAATTATCAAAAACTGACATCCAGCTTTTCACCTATTTCCACTATAAAGCTTCACATCGTCATATCAGTTATAGTTATATATTATAGGTATGTCCATGATTTAAATTATAGTTCTAAGCGATTATAGTTATATCGAAGCTATTATAATTATAATCGTACACACCAATTAAATTAAGGGATTTTAAAGCACGCGCCACTACCACAAAACTGTTCTACCAAAGTGATAGATCGGGTATGGTCCAACTAGGAAGGTATTGCCGCCACACTTCTAGCTTGAAGTAGTTCCTACGTTCCGTTGAAAGAGGTGAGAGGCGACCATCTTAGTATGTGATTGATTTCACAGATGTTCATGGGCACCAGTAGCCACTTTCCATCAGAAACTGTGTGCTTGTTTGATACTTCTATCAAATAAAAAACCTTCGAGGATCGTAAACATAAAACAAAATAAGTAATAAATAATGGTAGCACAAAAAGCTATAAAAGTCGGGATAAGGAGCCGAAAATCCAATCATAGAAACTGATCCTATTTAAGTTAAACTATTAATGTATCAGCCCTTCGCGTGATCTCGCAATAAAAACGAACATTGTAAATAGTAATAAAGTTACGTTTACTTTTAGATAAAGAAATTAATTTCATTTAACACTAAAATAATTTCGAACGCATTAAATCAAGTTACTAAATTAATTACGCATACATATGATATAATATAGATTCATGTATTATATATTTAAAAACACATAACCTATTTAATAATTATAAAATAAATTATAACAACCTACAAACATAATAAACAAATATAAAAATAGTAATAATTAAAACTACATATAATATAATTAAGTAAAATTACATTAAATACAACCGACTTCATGCCACGAAAAAGGAAACAAATAAATAAAAATAATTTGAGTTTAGTACATAGTCCCGATCATGGCGAAGAAACTGTGTCATAAAAACACATACATTATTAGTTATAGAATTTTACATTTAAATAAATTAAATAATTTAAAAACCACCATATAATCTATACATAGAAAGCATAATCATGTAATTTAAAAAAGAAACAATAAATCATAACTATCAGTCTCGATAAAAGCATTTTGCAAGTCACTTGGACTGGATAACTGTATTGCAATTGCACATCTCCAGTCTAGAAGAAGAATCGTCCAAATGATTTATCGACATCCCAGTTAGCTCGGTCATAAATGATTCATGCTTGTCCAGACAGTAAAATGGCTTCTATGAAACGCTTCCAAATGCAACATGCGCACCTATTGCAATTCAATCTTTTTGAAACGAAAACGTTGGCAAATGAAATACATTTTTGTTTTGAGTAATATGAATCTTATTACTACATGTGTGTGTTGTTAACCCTTACTTATGCTTTAAGGGATCAAAGTGTAAAAACCATCGGAATATTCAATTCTGCCTCATTCTGTAACGTACTATAAACAGTATCGGTCTTCAGTATAGGCGTATATAGGGGGGAGTCTGAACTCCCCTTCCCCTCCAAGCTAAGCTTAAACGAGAAAAAAAAGATTTTGGTTTTTTTTAAATAGACAATTTAAAAAATACGCTTTCTACACTCATAGCCCAACAGTAGTATTTTCTCTTGTGTCGTGGGTGCCATGGACACTCAAAGACGAATACACGAACACCCAGACCCACAACAGAAATCTAAACTCTTTATTCAGATTTCTGTCTAGCCGGGGATCATATCCGGGACCCACTGCGTGTTAGACCGGTATGGTGACCGCTCCACCACGTGGAGCCACGTGGGTCGTCAATTACGTCATATATTACAATATTTTACGGCGACAAATTGAGGATTACATGTATCTCCCCATAAACCCCGTCTTAAAATAGGTGATCAAAAATTTAAAGACTAGCCTAGACATTTGTTCCTGACCATCGCTATTGGATTCCCAGCTCAACAAAAGCTATAGCTCATAGTCGCTCATGGTCTTTAACAAGATCACGGATACTTTATACACGTAGTATTACGTTAGTTTAGATTACAGGTAAAGATTAGTTAGTTTAGATTACAGGCAGTAGAACTAATGTAGTTCGACTGGGGAAGTACCACCGCAACCTATGTATCGCGTGAAGCACACATACATATGAGGCGAACATCTTAAATCTTCTGTTCTTCATGAAGTTCCTTACAGATATGCATGGGCGGCAGTAACCAATCACCATGCAAACGAGTAACATGTCCACCTAGAATGCATGCTCGTTTGTTTCAATCTGATAAAAAAAGACTAAGTCTTCATCCAGTCCTTCACAACATGTAGGATGTGGCGATGAACCACATCCTACTCGTTTACAATAAATAATACTTTAAACACAGCAATACAATTTTTTATGCACTGGATGCCACATATACAAAGAAAAACACAAACAGCCACACATAGAATGTTCTGTAAAAAATGTTCTCTAATGTGTGAAGTTGCTTCATTGTGAAAGGACACCCTAATATAAAAGTCGATAATAGAGGGACCTGAACTACAATTCAGTATCGATAATGATTTCTATTACTTCAACTAATGCATCTTGATCAAGTGCTAATTCCAGCTAATGATTCCCAATCACATTACAATGTGGTCGTCGAACAATCAGTGGATGCGAATTCTCAAAGGATAAGTGTGATTGGATTTCAAATTAAATTGGTATTAGGATGTCAATACAAACTATACATTTATAAATGTAAATAAAATTGAAGTGTCTGTTTGTAATATCAAAATAACAGCTTTTTATCAAATGCATATGGAAGTATATATGATACTGATAACAACACATCAATTACTAAAATTTTGTCTGTCTGTCTGTCTGTTTGTTCTGGATAATCTCTAAAACCGCTGGACCGATTATGACGGGACTTTCACTGTTGGATAGCTGATGTCATAAGGCGTAACTTAGGCTACTTAAATTTTAGAAAATGCCATTAGGGTCCGCAAAAAATATCATAACCTACAAAACGGCGCGCAGTGGTGCTAATATCAATTGCTATCAGTACTGTCTGAAACAATGCTATGATGTTAAAATCGTATAAAGTCTAAAATTTCGGATATATGTAACTATGTCAACTTACATTTTTTAAACGCGGGTATAACCGCGGAGCTCAGCTAGTTTTAAATATGTTATTATAACGGCTATGTTAATAAACACACACAAAACTTTCCCAGGTTACGTTCATTAAAGTTTCGATCTAGAGTCAGCTTCGTAACAGACTGCGAGGATTAGAAATAGGTGTTTTTACTTTTAGGTTTGGAATTCTAAAGGGCAGACAATTGCGTAACGTTCGCTTACAGTCAGCGGTCGGCAATACGTTGGATTTGAACGCATACTTTATCAGGCTCTCCATCCATCGGCTACTATCGCTTGAGAAACTTTGTTTAACTGCTCGGGGATTATTCAGTAGCGTAAACACACTCATACATAAACAATCGACTATTGATAGATTTTTCTTATAAAACAAGTAGGTACCGTTTGTTGTTCTCTCAAGCAACATAATGGAACGTCAGTGACAGCGGGTTAAGCAACTATTTAGTAACTTAAGCGACAAGATGGTATCAAATATTGCTCAAACGCTAGTAGCCAATGGGTGGTCAGCTTTAAGGACGCAACTTATAGTGTATCCCAACTTCTTTAAAGAAAATCACAAAGATGTGTATTGCCAACAACTTCCAAGTAATACATTAGAATGTCGGCTTTGTTCTGAATTGAAGGGTGTGAAAAGAGATACATTTCTACGAGACGTATGCCTTAAGGGGTAACGAATGCATGGGCTACCTCTGATAGATGAGCTACCTTACCTATCTGCGGTTGATTATAGATTTCCATGGTCGGCAGTGGTCATTAACCATCAGGTGGACTGCACGCTCGTTTGTTATTTTCGTAGTAAAAAGGTTATTCTACTACATAGTCAAGTTAAATAGGAAAGAAATCAATTTACAAGTGTACACGTGTATGAGACACACTTGCCTTAATTTTCTGTAATTTTAATTAAACTGTCAAGGCTAATGTTAACTCACCCATGCTTTCATTGTTAGAAATAAGGATTATCAAAATTTAATTGGTAGTTTCATCACTCTCGCTAATGTACATTAAGTAGTAATTCAAACAGTTATACAGTCATACCCAGTTAAGAAGTTGAAGACTATGTTGGAACGCCACCTGTGTTTTTTCTATTTTTCCACACCTTTCAAATAAAAACACAGTAGCGCCCGTATTATTTGTAGCTTTAATTACATATTATCACGTATTTCATATGTACATTAGTAGTAATGATCTACCGGTTTGAAATTCATTCTCAATATTTGCTCTAGGGTTCAATTCTAGCCCTCTGGTTTTTCAAACACTATAGTCTAAACCCGTCTGGAGACCAGCAATGGACAATAATAGAATGACGACAAGGTCATACATATATTATGTATGTATGATAATGACACGTCAATATGAATTCAATTATATTCATATTTACACATACGAGTACACATTCTCATCTTACGACTTCTTAAAAAATCGCACATTAGGTACATAAATTATGTCGTCTTTAATTAATTCCAAGAACAATAATTAAGTTATTGTGGCTACACGTAGGCTATAAACCAATCAGCGGGGATGCTGCCGAATCCTCCGAGAATGTATTGGATCGATTCCAAGCCAAATGGCACCGTTTCCGATTAATTAGCTCCCGGAAAGTCCCGAACATTCAGATTTACGTCCCTATATCCAGTGTAAGCAGTTTGTTGCTAACTTGTGTCTACACCATTAGTCGAGATAAGATAAGATATAATAAACGGGAAAAAAGATATGAATCAAAATACTGTTTTCTTAAATCATAGCCAAAAATTACCTTTTAATTGCTTGTGATTGCCATTCATATTCATAGCACATAATTTATAAATCAGACGAACTTACCTTAAGTGATGTCTGATATCAATTTTATGAACGCTTCGTCCTTCAGACAATTATATTATTTACAATGTAGTACTCGCCAAACCCAAAAATATATCTTTCCTTTTAGTTATTTTTGGTATGATTACGCCGCCTTAACATAGCGTTATATCCAGAACTACGAGTATGTTTGTAATAGACTGGTACAATCACTACATTACGGAGTTTATCTAAACAGTGTGTACTTTATTTTGGCTTGAAAGATATTATAATGCTAACTTATGTTTTGGCACGCCTTTGTGTGTCCATGGCACCCACGACACAGGAGAAAATCCTAGTGTGGGGCTATGAGTGTAGGAAGCGTCTTTAATTGTTGGCGTGGTTGTACCTACATACGTTCTTTTATATTTAGACATCGAGAAGCTCGATCACACAGGTGCTATAAACCATCTGTAGGTATATAGTACCGTATAAAATATACTGAACCTAAATTCATTGAACGTTAAGTTATTTAATTACGGTAAGATTGGATACAAAAGTACGAAAAGTAGCATTTGCAAATAGAATCCCTTAAAGCTTAGATAGCTAAGTAAGATATGCTCAAATCTTGGCATCTCTCCCCTAATTCTTATAAGTGACCTGATATTATCATACTGAATACCGCTATAAATTATGTCGAAGACGCCGTCGCTTTGATATCTTCCCCGTTAAGAAGTAAGATTATTTAATGGAAACGAAATTAGATATTCTCAAACTTATGTAACTTTTCATTTGGCTTATCTTTTCTAAGAAAAAACGCGAGTTGTGCAGGGAAAGTAATCTTAATAATATTGTTTTCTTATAATTCATATTCATATTGCATTTTGTCCCTTTTGTAAGGCACTCTCGAGCGCTGAACTCTTTGTAAACAAAGTTCTTCTACAACCTTTGTCATGTGGATTTAGGACTGAAGAAATATAATTATCAGTTTATTATATAAAAGAAGCATGGAGGGTTAAAGGTAAAATCCCAAGTAAATGGTTCTTCTAGTCCATACATGTTGGATACCAATTTATTTAGTACGTATTATCCGAAATAAGGGACCAATAGGTACATTATTATACAATATATAAAGAAATAACCATTCTGTAGTAAACACCATAACACTGAAGGTCAAAATAACAAAGACATTTACAAGAAAATTCTCATACTATAACAAATATTACAATATCATAAGTTATGACATGAAACACAAATATAAAATTAATGAAGCCGAATCAATAAATAGGACTTGATAGGCAACATAACACGACATGTACGAGGTTTTATAGTCCTATAGAAATATTAGGTAAAAGTTATAAACCTTATTACAACGCATGAGGATACTTTGCATGCCATCGTAAATAGACGCTGCGGTGGGCCCAGCCGCTCACCTGGGTGGAGCTCGATGGGGCAATGCGCTCACAGGACTCCGGTTGCGTTCATTTGGAGATCCCGGTGTCCTCTTTGCAACGCTGAGGATTCCCACCGGTTTTAGTGCGGTAGAAATCCCACATAATCCCGCGTCGTTCTCACACTCGAGAATAAAAAAAGGCATACTTGTACTATGTTAAGGGGGAAAGGGTACTTATAGCTTTGCAGCATGGGTCGGTGAAAAAAAAATGTCTCATCTTTGAATTATTTTTCAACCTATATATATTACTAAGGGTCCATGTGATTTCTTGACTAAGCTATTGGCGGGGAATCTTGGCTTAGCCCTCCACCCCATCCCCCCGCCTAATATACGCCCATGC
>MOOZ01001651.1:279157-289797 GCA_002930495.1 Cecropterus lyciades | reverse complement strand
GTTTATAGACTAGATATCTACGTACATAAAATAGGGAACTGCATAATCGCCAATAGAATAAAGGGTCTGACTTAGTTAAGCGGTACCCCTCCGCCGCGACGTTGTAGCACAATTTTAAAGAGCAAATGTTAGATTTTTATAGTTAAAACATAGGTGTAACTCGCTCGAATTTGATGGCTCATCTATAGATATTATTTTTGACTTTTTAAATGTTTGCTGACTTATCTTTATAGCGTTAGGGGTAATTAAAATTAATAATGTTATTTTATTCTTCTTAAGCTCTTAAAGAAGTATACCTAATCTCGAAATTCACAAATATCAAAATATTAAAAACTTTTTAAAGAAAATAAAATGCAATAAATCTGTTGCAATTCTTACAAACATATTGCGCAACCGGACGTCTTCCCAACACTAAGCGCACTAAAGCTGGCTGTAATAAGTGACTAAGCTCGTGTGTTGTTGTTTGGCTTAACATGTTAATTTCTGCACTTCTACTATAAAAACACAAGACTTTAAGCGTTTAACGGCCTGTTTTAATAGCCTAGTTGTTTTATGACTTTAACGGCATTAACGGCACAACAACCAACAACCGGTAATACAAATGCTGAATGAAGTATAAATATAACTTCGACTTCAGTAATGCAAAAAAAAAATCTTTACATTCAAAACAATAAAATTATTTACGTATTTTGAAAAAAAAAAAAACTAACCGTATTATGATACGAAATAAAAACGGCTCATGTGTAATCCACTTATTGTTTCTATACCTAGGTGCATATTTAACGATGTGATATAGTTACTGATCTCCTTTTGGTCAAGCTTACTCAGAAGCTCTCATTACTAAACAAAGCAGACATGCTTATGAAAATTTAAATCCAAGACTAAATACACAATTTGACGAAGAGGCTATAAAAAAATAGAATTCATAACAATACCGTTTTTGTTCTAATTCGTGGCGAGCCTTAAATTAAAGGTAATCCGATTATCCGTAAACAAACGGGAAGCAATCAGCTGAATGTAAGCGGAGTACCCATCAGGTATGCAGCGCAACAAGTCGGCAGAACATTTCAATTTAGCGAGATACATTTGCATTAGGCGCTCTGCTCACGGAATGTATGCTGCTAGATTCATACTTGTGGCCTCCGCCTATAGTACTAGACGATTAAATCCGGATAAAGTATGAATAAAGTAATAGTAACTTATTTGCTGCAGTGATTAGCAGGCACACCAAGCGAGTTTTTTTGTTACACTGAAGTAGCAAACGTGTGTGTACAGTCCATCCGAGTAGACTGGTAAGTCACTGCTGCTTTTGGACATTTTTAACCAACTCCAATTAGAACAGAGGTTACTACCTGAAATCGTGAATAAATGTATTGCCTCTCCGGAGGACTAAGATGATCGCCTCACATGTAAAGTCAGGAGGTACGTACCTACCTTTCCGCCAAAGCACACGAACGTAGCAGTTCGCGTGCTTTGGGCAAAATCAATGCTACAAGTATATAACAGTAACAGCATGCCTTGTATTTCGTCTCTAGCAATATCTCTCCTTCTGAATACATTTGTCAACAAAACCATTTATCAATTAAGTAAGAATGACTTGAAAAAGCAGCGCATTTTTTGCGACTACAAATACAAAGCCTGTAAAAATATTTCAAGATAAAAAAAAAAAACACATTTGTTAATATTCCGTCTTCTGTAACAGCTATCAACTATCTTAACACGTAACCTTCGAGTATGTCCAATTTTTTCACCCTCCTTCACTAACAAAAAATTGGCTTCAAAAACGCAATTTTATCCATACAATATAGAACTCAGGTTAGCATAGTTAGAGTCACTTTTAATTTCCTACTCCCATACAAAAGGATATCCAAACAGGCGACTATCGTGTAAAACTCAATTCCCAACAAGCAGTAATGTATTTGTGAATTCGAGCGTACAATCAACACGACGCAAGTGAGCGCAATGTTTATGTTTCACGCGAACACGCTCGGCTGGTCAAAAGCGAATGCGATGAAGTACCACGAACTCATTGGAAACCCAAGGAAAATGAGTAATTGAATTTAGTATAGTCATATAAGCCACGTGCCGTGTCGGTAAATAATAGAAAGACTCCGTCCTTTCGCGAATGTTGTGGTCGTTTTACATTCAGATGATAAATAACAGGATCTTCCTGCAAACTGTTCGTTTACTTCAGCTTCCGAAACTAAAAAAAGAGCTCAATCTTGAAACAGCTGAACAGTTTTCTTTAGTCATAGCTAAAATGTTCTGGATCGTCACCACTCAAACAAAAAATACTTGAATTGAGAGCTATTTTGCCACAAACAAACACAAATATACATTATATTTCGGTAGTTAAAATCGCAGACATACGAGCTGACTACGACAAAATACCCTTTACAGACCTGTAGCAAAGGTTTTCTTAATGTTGATAGATAGATTGAAGGTAACTGAATGAGATTAATTTTACCAGCACTATCCAAACATTTACATGGAAAAATAAATTATACCTTCTTAATTAGGCTGGTTGTATCCGTAAGATAAATTACCTCTTGTACTGTATGAACAAGCCAATATATTTACAGAATCGCTCCTTTGTTGCGTTGAAGTGCATCATTAAGCGATTTATTGATTCATCTCATTCAATTTCCAAACACAACGCTATATATTAGTGTTCTCGAGCTTACAATCAACACAGTTGGCAGGATCAATGAGCGAAGTGTTTATGCTTCACACACACGCTCCACCAGACAAAAGGGACTATGGTCGTGTATAAGCTCGTACACCTTGTCACCAAGGAAATCATCTAATATTATCATATAATAAGATACAATGAATCGTCGCGTTGTATTTACCAGAAGTTTTATATGTATAGAGTATTAGTTCACTACATTTATTTATTGATTCGTCTCTTTTGATTTACAAAACACGATAATGCAATATTTTGATCAAACTTAAGACAGATGGATAAAATAGATAATTTAACCCTAATCTACTAATACAAATAAATAATCAAACGAAATAAAAAAAATCCTTAACCTTTTTTAACTAGGCTGGTCTATTCCTTATGATTGTCAGGAAAATATCTCTGATAAACCGTCTTTTACACTATTACAATATAAGCTAAGATAGCCCTTTGTTGAAGCGCTCCTTTATCCTCTCCTTTATGGTGAAGTACCTTATTGATCAATTTATTGATTCATCTCAATCAATTTGAAAACACAACGCTATATATTAGGTTTCTCGAGCATACAATCAACATAGTTCGCAGGATCAATGAGCGTAGTGTTTATGCTTCACACACACGCTAGGGCAGACAAAAGGGACTCACGTCCATAGTGAGTAAGGTAAGGGAAACCGTCTAATATTATATACTATGCGAAACAATAAAACACCCGCTTTATATTTACCAGTAGTATGTAGTATTAGTGCTTTTATTGATTTGTAATGAAATGCTTTGATCAAACTTACAATCAACATAGTTCAACGGGCGTAGTGATAGTTTCACATGAAAATTCAGCCAAAAGGTAACACGGACGTAATTAGTTTATGCACCTGATAGCGACCCTTTTCTATACACACATGAATCTACAATTAATGATAAACCGGCTTATTGACTAGTTTATTATCTATTCGTCGCCTATAAATATAATAACCTTTTTAAATTATTTTTTATGTGTGTGCGGCAATAATTTCACAAGGCCGCGACTTTAACGCCACATTACTGGGCTAATTTTACAGAGGAGTCCCATTTCGAAAAAATAATACCAGTTTTTAACAGAATTCCAAGAAGGAGGTGGTTCTCAATTCGACTGTATTTTTTTTTGTTTGAACCTTCGTTACTTTCGACTGGGTGAACCAATTTCGACATTCTTTTTTATTTGAAAGGTGGTGCTTCCCGTGGGGTCTCATTTTAATTTGGTTCAATTCTGACAAAGGAATACATGAGAAAACCACATAAGTCTTAAATTTGCATTTAGAGTGTGCGCGACAAATAGACAAATAACTCCGCTTCTACCGATCCTATTCTCATGAAACTTGAAATGAACATTAGGTATTTATGATGAAATGATATAATGAAAATGTGACCTTCTACTCGTCGATCCTGATGATGTAGGGGTACTGCTAGTCAAAACCAAAGAAGTAAGCCATTTGGTGCTTACGTATATGTATTAAGATTACCATGCAGAGATATAAGATGAATATTTTGAACTTCAACTCCTCCCACCTGATGATGCAGGGTACTGCAAGCCTAAGTAATAAGAGTTAGCTATTTGGTGCTTACGAATATGATGCAGGGATACCTCACGCTTAAACCATAAATGTTGGCCATTTGGTGATTACGAATATACAATACCTTGCTAAGCAGAGACATAAGACGTCAAATTAAACCTTTAACTCTTGAAGAGTTAACCCCTGATGATGCAGGGGCACTTGACCAGAATCTAGACCATAGAAGTTGGACATTTCATGCTTACATGTATTCAGTAAGATTACTATGCAGAAATATAAGATGAAAATTTTGACCTTCAACTCCTTAATCCTGATGATGCTGCAAGCCTAATTTATGGTATAGGATTACGTTGAGCTGTAGATTTATATTGGTTTGTATAAATACAGGCCTAACCTTTATTTACCTTTATATAATTTATGAAAGTTTTGTTAGTCAGGGCTTTAGGACTAAATTTTACATTTATGCTGGAAGTTGAGTTAACGTTTGTATTTATGTTACAATTTATGCTTTCGTGTAAATTTATATTTACGAAGTAATTCGTGACATTAAATGAATACAATATGAGTTTATCATCACTAAAAAGCGTGAATGTTTTTTTTTATCATTTTTTTTTATATTCACCGGTAATAGTAGCAAAATAAAGAAAAGTTGTTAACCACACACATCTTTATTAAAACGACACACTGAAAAATATTAGTGTGCTCGAGCGTACAATCAAAACATATCGAGGAATCAACGAGTGTTGTTTGTTTCATACGCTCGAGGGAACAAAAGGGAACACGATGTATTTGTATCTGGTGCTGGAGTCTTACCCTGTGGCAATTAATTAATCGCGGATTAAATTTTGCCATTTTGCATTTGCAAATACAGTAACTATTACAATATCATAATAAAACGTAAAACTTAAATACTGCGATATAAAACTTTATGTTCGATCATCTTACTAAGAGTTTTGTTCAACAACCAAAGTAGATAAGAGATTGCCACACTGTACACACTTTCAGACTTACTTCAGTTAGAACAACATTCGTTTTTGAGGTTGATTTATATCTCAGGTGGTAGGACCAGTATCGATTCGACAAGGGATGTACCACCGCCACACCTATTTATAGCAGTTCTTATGTTGATTATGGTTGTCGGCTTACATACAATGAGCTACTATCTAAGTCCTCAGGAGTACGCATCTATGTTTAATTTCAGATACAATCCCAGTTTAATATGAATTTATTTATAAATCTCCATTGATGGCAATGACCACTTACCGTGCTCGAATGCTACGTCATACTTAAAAAAGTCTACGGACGACACTAATATCATTAGCCTACATATATGATTTTAGATTAATATTATCGCGGAATTGATACTTTTTAATATGTTACGGGTACTCACGATATGCGGTTTTGAATTTATTTTTGCCGATATTTCTCCTCGATCTTCCTCCCTGGCACCGCAGTTTCGCCGTGACCACAGTCTATGTAACTGGGTCGAAATATCGGCAAAAATAAATTCAAAACCGCATATCGTGAATACCCGTAACATATTAAAAATAAGATAACATACTCATTTTCTACGTCAATATTATAAACACAGTTATATTTATCTTAGTAACAGTATTGAAGAAACCTATTTTAGCTAAACATACTTAATTAATCACGTCAGCTTAATCAAACAAAAAGCGCAGTACTTCAGTCTATGCTCATAAAATATGTCCATAAATATATATGAGGATAAGTGTGAAAATTTTACCATCAAATTCATAAAACATTAAAAATAAATATATGACTGACTTTCCTCATTTATATGAGACGTGGAAGCAATTGACTTATCAGTTTCTTAAGAACGTAATAGTACCAAAAGAATCATTTTAACACTTAAATTGGTCTGAAAATTCATAAAGTGCAAAATCTCTATGGTAAAAGATTTTACGGCGATATTACAGATCCGTTTTCATACATTCCATACAACGCATGCATACGACTATGCACTGATTGCATCTGAGTGTAATTATAAAACCACGCTTCTTTGTACTTTTGCATCGCGTACAAACGTTTCGTTTTCGACTCTTTTGTGATCACAGCACAAGAAAGCAACAGTTACGTTGTTCAGATGTGTGGAAAATTCTCACGTTGCTCTGTGTATGGCGAATTAAAAATGGAAAGTAATCAATCATCCAGTGTAAACAGCGAACGACTCATTCATTCTCCGTGTTTGCGTTTTTACTTTTAATTTACGATGGCAAATAATGCGAAGGCTGCCTTTAATTAAAACGACAAAGTAAATGTAGCGAATAACATATTCGAAATGCAAACGAATGCTGCGCTTCTATGAAGTCAATAGGAGAAAATAGTAATTAAGTAGCGTTGAACATTTGTATATAAAATAAAAATAAAAGGGCGTGTACATGATGCGAGTAACTACATCACATACATTTTCTCAGAAAGATGTTTGAAAAACTGGAAATAAGTAATAATAAATTTTTTTAGTAGTCTGAACATTTGTCTTTCTGTTTGTGTGTTTGAATTCGAATCAAATCAAAATTTCTGAATTTGATTTAAGTGAATAAAATATAATGTGAGACCGTTCATATCCAATGACTTCAAAACTGAAGCAGCGAACCAGCATAAATCCACCTACAAGGTGATAGAACCAGTGTAATTTAATCGGAGAGGTAACACCGCCACACCTATTCCAAAGATGGATAAGTTCTTGCATTTCAGTGAAAGAGCTTGTTTGCCGGAGTACTTGTCTAGGTCGAACCACCAGCGTCCCCAGGCGCAGCAAAACCTTGGTCTTGCGAGCAATTGTAGGGTCCGGTCGCTACGTCACAGGAATGACGTGGTTAGGCGCGACCTAAAGATCGAGACGGTCGAGGAGTTTGTGGTCCGACTCGCACGTTCAATATATGAAGAGGCAGAAAGAAAGAGGCATAAGTGGGTTCACGCCCCTACACGATCGACCACGTGGAGGGCATCCACTTCGGCGGGAGCTCCCAAGTCTGCTTTAACCTCCGACCACCAGGAGGATGACCGTCGGCTCGTAAGGAAACAACGCAGAAGTCCGAACCACCCTAAACACGAACACGAACATCCTTAGCCAACCACTCTTATGTCGACTTAACCGTAGCATATGAGATACCGAAGGGTAAGACGTCCCCTAGTTAATAAAATAACTCACTAGTTTACTGCATGCTCATTTGCAAATTCAATTTGATAAAAAAAAAGTAATGTTAAAAGGTTAAACAATGCTCTTTGACTTCGGTTTTCAACCTTACCTGAGGTCGATCACAGATATGAACTAAGAGATATCTCTCCCTCACCACACCCTGCCAACTAGAATACAGCAGCGTTCAAAACTACGATTACAAGGCACAAATATATGTTTCGATGATGCATCATGGCTAGAACCTCGAAAAGTTCAATGGGCTTTCTTATAAATTCATTAGAATACATGTTGAACAAGGAAACCCATTAATGTAATACGTTAATACCTTCAAGGTAATAGGGCTGAGTCTAATTAATGTGCCTCTGAAGTATGCGGATAATTAGGCAAACAAGTACCAACCTTGGGAGCCAATAATGTTAGGAAGCGTTCATCTGTTTGAGTTAATTACTACAGCGTTGAAGATATTCCATATCCAAAAATAAAAGATATGTATGGATGGCGTAATATTTATAAGTGTTACTCTACAGGTTTCCAAAAGCAGACAACCTTTGAAAAACATTATAACTTTATTGAGATATATTTAACGGAGATTTAATATTTCTGCAATGGAAATACCTACTCTAGTTACTACAGTACTCGTGACATTTTAGGAAAAATACTTATGAATTTAAATTCTCGTAACTTTTCATACTTTACATCGATTTTATTGTAATAAGACTATTTGTTAAAAACCATTCGGTCTATAAATATATTCCTTGAATTCTATTCAGCAATTTTGATTTGATTAAATTTCATACAAAGATAAATTTTAAAAATGATAAAAATATATATGATTACGTATTACTACATTCCCGAACTACTATTTTTGGAAATACATTTAATGTACAAACATTTTCGACAGTTTCATTTTAATCAATCATCATCATAATCTTTATTAAGTCAATTATACGTATGGATAAAACAATAACTATATTTTAAGACGACAGAAATCTTTAATTTATGTTAAAAAGTTTAGATTTAATAATCGAACTCGAATAATACACATACATACATCGACAGGTAAGTTTCGATTATTTATAGATTTTTAAAGAAAAATCATGATTAATTTATTGTTGTATTTCCTTATTTATCCTACTTTCTATCGTTAATTACTAGGACACATTGTACTTGTTAAATAAAATACTTTTTTTATATACAAACTTTTTAATATCGCGTTTAGTAAAACAAATCATGAGAGAGCTTAAGAGCTCAGATACGTGTCTACTCTATATCTGTTGTATGTTAATTAACGTATTTATGGGAGCGTGATAATTTATATGGTCTTATTGATTACTCCAGATTGGTGTAGTGTTGCAATTGTTCTCGTATGCCCTTAATTACGTTTTTACACGACTGCGTCAGAAGGGAGGTATAGTTTTTAAAGCATATGTATGTATATATTTATGTATGTATGTATGTATATTTCTTTGGCACGCTATTGTAAACTAGTAGTGACGGGTTGTAAAGTATGACATATCATTAGAATCGTCTCAGTTTGGAAAATGTAACAGACTATATAATTTTTAAAAATGGCGCCTGTAAATATTCACGACAATATGGATATCAAATGAAAGTTAGTAAATAGACCATTGTAAAAAATATGTATTGTAATACTGCACTATTTTGACGAAAAATCCTATCAAGCGTTAATTTAAAAGTATCATTTACGCTTGGTTCTAAAGTACGAACAGTTTTTAATCAAATTATGAAAGAAATTTAACGGGATTCTTATCTGTGAAATTGCTTTACTTTACTTTAAACTTAAGAAATAATATCACCTTTTTCTCAGTTTACACTTGCCTATTATGTTCTGAACTGAATAATGTATCAATTTATAACATAATAACCAGATATTATCGTTAAGCCATTGAATGCCTTGTGGTCTCGGTCTTGAATAGAAACACTCCCTCTCTTCCTGTGGATGTCGTAAGAGGCGACTAAGGGATAAAATCCAAGAGATTGGCATCAACGTTGTCCTGTGAAACATCCGAGTAAACACTCATTGTGGTCCTAAGCACGCATGCCAGGCGCGATGAACATTGGCAAACCCCCGTTAGGGTAGGCCTTTGTCCAGCACTGGGCTTTAAAGGACTGACGGCTAAACCATACTTTTACTTTTAAATTACAAAGTGCCATAGGAATATCTTATTCGTTAATTAGCAGGATATTTCGTACGAATTATTGTTATTAATACGATAACGATCTATGAATATCTACCACAACAGCTAACCAGTGACATTAATTACTCTACACTTATGAACGTCTTGTAACATTTTCATGTAACTTATACGTAATAATACAATATCTCTTTCCAGACGGAACATGATCTTTAATACTTTAAGCTTACATAAAACCCTTGTACAGAGCACCATGAAAGAGAATACAGATTACCAAATTAAAATCCACAATATCAAAGCAGGAAACAAGATGGAAGATAGGGGAATTTAAGGCGAGTATAAACGACTCAAAGGCCTGGCGACCGAATTGAATGAAGACATTCAAATATCACCGAGATAAGGTATTATTAAGGTTACCTTTAATCAAGGTAATGCCTCTTAAGAAATTTGCATAGACGCACCTGATTGGCAGACTGATCCTACGGAACGACGCCAATCTGCAAAAAAGAAAACATTTCTTTAGTACAATATTTAGAAAACCCAAAGGATAGGTTCTACAAAAGGGACAGATCAAAGCAAGTTACTTTGAGGATTAAGATAATATCTTAAACATTTATATATTTGCAAGTTATAAAGCCTCTTAGCAAAACTTTAACGTTAATTGGTTTTTCAGAGAGATTAAGTTATGTTCCATTTTTTTTGTGGGTCAAAATTTTATCGGGAGTTTGCTTGAATTAACTACACGTCTTTTCTATTATAATTTGTTATTACATCAAAAAATTATTAAACCGTATTATATTTTATAGTATAAAACTATATTACTATGAAATTCGTATAATATTTAATGACGTTAAAAGTAATGATTAATATAAAGAACTAGCTGAGCTCGCGGTTTCACTCGCGTTAAAAAGAACTGTAACGAACAAAAACATTATACATGCAGCAGAAGCTCTCATTAGAAAAAAAAAAAACCCGATTTTGAAACATTCTTCATTGCTGCTCTGCTCCTGTTGGTCTTAGCGTGATGATATATAGCCTATAGCCTGCCTCGATAAATGGGCTATCTAACACCGAAAGAATTTTTCAAATCG
>MOOZ01001651.1:246346-257924 GCA_002930495.1 Cecropterus lyciades | reverse complement strand
TGTCAAATACATTCGCCAAACATTCGCATCGTTTCTTGCGAATACGAATGCGAATGCGAATGTCAAAAAATATGCGAATATTCGCGAATGCGAATGCGAATATACGTTACATCACTAGTATACGCATAAATTAATAGGAATGTTCTATATCTAATTAAGATGTACACATGAAATAAGATACAACATGAAGGTTACCATACACAAAAACATAACAAATAAACGTATGAAAAATAAATCAATTAATGATGTATTGGAGACATTTAATTTTATCACAAAGCGAATATTTACGGTAATACCATTATCATACATAACTTTAAAAATAACTAAAAAAATCCTTTGTCATGTCAGATTCGTAATAACTATTACAGTCTATGTCAGATTCGTAATAACTATTAGTGAAATAAAATCCTGTAGTTCGAGTATATTGACTTTTCAGTATGTATAAATAAATCCAATGTCTTTCATGTATCTTTCGTTGTTTATCATTTTATATAAGTCAATATTTCTAACCCAAGTAGTGTTTACGTGCAACAAATAAACAAGATGCGAGTTTTGAATATAAAACGAGAATATAGCACCAAGTTTAAGATTGCACTAGAACAAAAGACGTCGAGGCAGGATTTTGGGCTATTTGCGGCCAGTGAGTTATGGCTTGCAACGGGAATATCACTATTTCTTGGTCCCAATACACTTAACTTACCGAAGTTCAGTTCTCAAACTCTAGCCCCTAGTGAGATCTGAATCACAATATACTTTATTCTTGGTATTTCTGCAAATATCCGTTATTTATTGTAGGTTTTATAAGATTTGGATGTTGAACTGAAATCTAAATTTATATCACAAGTCGAAACACAAACACTAACTTGTGGAAACCTGAAGAAATTTTAAGTTAAGCTAGAAAAGTCATTAAAATTTTAAAGACTTAAATGACTGAACAATTTTCATACTATTTACATTCTATTATTATTACGAGTTAATTGGTCAAATTTAGAAGAGACAAAAACTACTGTAAGAAAATTTTAATTGAGGTGCACGCATGAGGAGTCACACAGGGTCGCTCCTATATTATGTATAAAGTTTTGCAATAAACACGAAATGAGATATTTTAATAGGAAAAACGAACATAAATACTGAAGCGTATAAGATACACGTACAAGAAACATTTTAAGAGATAGAGTGAAAAATTTGATTAAATAAAATGCTCACAGAAATGCGGTCGTAACTGAGCACGACCGTGGCACACAAACAAGGAAAATTATTACTACTGAGAAACGAAGAAGTCAAAAAACTCGTAGTCGCAAAAACTTCAATAATCAATACACTTCCTATAATAAAAATTCTCAGACGCTTGTACAATCAAATTGTTAACTGTTACAATTAATCCATTGGAATAGCATCGCTCATCAACTTGAAGTATATACCGTGTCCTATTTAGAGAGGGTTTCCGACGTTCATATAAAATCAAATGGCTAGTACTACATTCTCATGTTCATCTTTCTTTAGATTAAAGAAATCAAAGTCCAATTAATTTATATGTCAAAAACTAGTAAAAGGAAACAATTTTTACGGTTTCTCGCTCAATCATAAAATAACTCCTTGCCTTACTGACCTAAATTTGCAGATCCCGGAAACAGAATATATCCAAACTATTACAGCGTTGTTTTTGACAATTGTACTTTTCGTGTCACCGCGCAGTCTGACTACATGCACATGAAATAGAAGACGGATATTTGAATAAAACATAATTATAACGATACAGTATCAACAGCTGCGATCCATTTTTTTTGACCGATGAGCACGGTTATCCCCTCACAATAATACAAATAGCATAAATACTACACATTAAAAAAAATGCAATATATGTATGATGATTATTTGGATATTTCTATCTTATTTCAGGAAAATTGCTTCAGGAGCGCTAACCTCAAGATGTGTACGATACATTTTCCCGCATATACGGATTTCTAACAAAAGCGTATATTACTTTTTATATGCACAGCGTCGAGGTTATGAACGTCCGGGTGGCCGTTTTAGATGGGTCCATGTGATTACAGTCTAAGTACGCTCGTCGGTCTAGATAAGCTCCGACGTACGGATGTTTCCGCGTGTAATATTCGTATTTCATACTCATTTTCTGTGGGCTTTTAACGAGGTTACGAGAAAATTGCAGGTGCCGTTGGATAGATTCATAAATGTAAGGCGGCACTTCTGAGTTACATTAAATATACGATTAGATAAAATATCCAAAGATAAAACCTAAGGGTTGCTGTAATGGAATGAAGAGACAATTTCCGTTTTATAATCAGCAGTTAGATAAATTGGCTCATTGTGGAAGTTTACCTTGCTGGCTATTTTTTACCTCTATTCTCCGACAATTCATTTTGTATTAGATATTAATAAACTTAATATGATGATGAAACGAAATGTGATTTCATTTAAAAATCTCAGAATCAAAATCTTCATTTTAGAAACATAATTAAATGAACATACGTTAAAACTTGACTATCTCGGAGAGTAAAATCAATACTCCACACATAAAAAGAAGTTAAAAAGCCCTAAAAGTCCAATCTCGAAGCATCGTGACAAACTATCTGACTGGCAGCCTTCCCAATCGCCATGTCTCCTACTCTCCAGTTCGCTTCCTCGTAAAAGGTCAGGTGCAATCACGTACGACGCCAAGTCGGTCGCTACGTGTCCGAGGGGCAAGTCTGATTGATCAAAATATGAACAATCATTGTTTATAGAATTCTTTATTGCAAATTTGATTTATGTACAATAAATATATTGGGTTTCTCTAAATCTAGCAAGTTACAAGTGCGTCAAAATTTGACTAGCTCACAAATATAAATTCAATTTTTTGATTTAACACATATGAATCAGTTAAATATCCGTGGTTACTTCGAACTTGAAACTACAGGTAGATTGTGTGGACTAGCAAACTTCCCAGTCGCCAAGTCGCTATATCTTAAATACGTTTTACTCGTGAAAGATCGGGTATGACCACGTCCAACATACAACATACGTCGACAAATCGGCCCCTACGTGTCCGAGCAGCTACGAGTAGTTTGATTTTTCTAATAATTTCTTACCATTTAATTGCTTATTTAAGGAAAATTTCTAAATTCTACGCACACAAAGCTAAATTGGTTAAATGTCCACGGAAAATCCAATTCAACGCATCGTCATAAACCACCTGACTGGCAGCCTTCCCAAACGCCGCCGTCTTGAATTTGGTTCCGCCTCTGAAAGATAGGGTGCAATCACGTACACCACTAAGTCCGCTGCTACGTGTTTGTGAAGCAAGTTTGATGGATCAAAGAAAGTAAATCATTCGTAGACGTCTACTGCTAATTTGGACGAGGAAGATAGGTTTATGTTACAACAATTTTACTTACAAAGTCAAACCACAAAATTACTGGTAAGATTTTTATTTGAATGTGCTATGCAACATGTTTTGGAAGATTAACGGGTGACAGTTATAAAAATCTTGATCTTAATTTGAAAATGAATATGGGAAGCGACAAAAATTATTTTTACCTTTTAAAAAATAACTGATACATTACAAGAAAAGGAAAAGTATATAAACCTACTCAAGCACGTCATCGCCCGTCACTTTAGGTAGTAAATCAGCAAAGTAGGCTTTTAGCTAGCTCTTTTGCTAAGAGCCCTTAGTTTATGAGTATGAGTATAAGGTTATGAGTATTTTGATTTATGATTATGTTTTCCAAATAAATGTCTGTGACCGTCTGGTTCTTATCTCTTAATATTTTATCCGTCTAATAATGTTATTTACTAATACTATCAAAAACGTTACATGTAATTAATAGGCCCGTTGTCGTTGCAACCGAATAATTTTTTAGAAGGACGACTGGAGATATTTTATTCTTGCATTAAAATATAGCAAGCCTACGTTATGAAATTTACTTATGCAAAGGTATATAAAATCTATGCATAAATAAATTCAATATCAAAAATGTACCTCATGATATTTGTATAAATTCAATTAAAATACTTCAACAATCATAAAAAAAAATCAATTAGTTTTTACTGGTTGAAGTGCCTTGAAGTACTGCTGGAGAACTGTGCTTCGCTACGAGAAATAAACATAGTCTTCTTTAAATAGTGAAAAATATCGAATTTAAAACTGGCCTATAAGTTGACCAGGTAAATAAGCTACATCCATGCAAAATGTCATGTAAATCTGAATGGAAGAACTATTCAGATTTACATGACATTTGGTTGGTAAGCTTGGTTGCGTAAGAAACAGACACACACCATCTCATTTTTACATATTAGTATAGATATAGTAGATATATAGATAAAGATGTTACGCTTACAATATATTGCGGATGTATTTATTTTCCCAAATACAACTGATATTTCTAGAGTTATATGAAGGTGCAGACTCGGCGTTTACTTACAAGCTGCATCGTATTTCTTTATTTCGCTTAATGTTGCTCTTGTGTATTTTATATTAAGCTTTTTTGTACGTCCTTACGTCGCTTCTGTCTAAACAACTGTCCTATTAATAATAATAGGAGATTTTTATTATTATATGCATGTATGTGTGTGAATTAGTTTAACTTCTATTTAAGTTCTCTCTCAATCTCAATTTTGTGTTATCTATAGTTCAATGTATACATAAAATATTAGAGAGCTATCACGTATAAAAGCGGTCTTTGCTTAGGAGTGAGGAGATAAGTTCTAAAGACGAAACTGTACAATTTATTACGTCCAGTGACATCTGCTGGATAGCCTTGACATCCCGGACTCTAGGGTAGCCTGACTACCACACGTTCTTTCATTTCCGTTTGAGAAATAAGATGTCATAACAAGAAATGTTCCTAGGAATATTTCTCAAAGCAGACATTTCTGGTGGGACATATTGTCCATAAACTTTATATGATATTAAATTAGGGCCAAGTGAAATATCAGTTATGCTTTCCGAATACTAAAAATACGCTTTCTGTCCTATATTTCATTGAGATACCTACAAAAATGCCTTCAATGTTATATTGAGAAGCGTAATATTTAACGTGAAAACAGAAGTTAACATATATATATACAAGTATTTGTATAGTACTTATATTTTACCGGGATCCTTATGAAAGAAACTATGCATTGAGATAGAACTCCGCACACTGAAATTATAAATGGTATAAATTTTATATACATAAAGACTACATTCAATTCCAGTGCATGTCATTACCATAAAAAGAAGTTTAACCTAATACCGCAATAGTTTCCTCAGCGCACTATTCTAGCCAATTCTAAGCAATATCCAGTCTATATCTAGTTCGTTCGTAGCCGGAAGTCGACAACAACGTCATAAAAATCCTATTAAAAGTGAGATATCGACTCCGTTCCCATCCATTATTCAGGACGTTCTCGAATATTCAGGAGCACTGGCTCTCAGATTATGCCGCGTTCCTTATAGAAATGGGGATACTAACTACATTATGATAGGTTCGTTACAATATTTCTACTATATATTTCGTTGTTCGTACACGGTCAAGTAAATAGTATAATCGTGTATGAAACGTTAGCCAGGTATTTTTTTCTATGTCTATTATCCCTTCAAAAGCTTAAAAAGTCGTTGAACCAGTAGGTACGTTCGACCACTTTGTTTGTAAGCGAAACAGTGGTTTTGTTTTGTGAAAGAGTATGATACTACCGATGCTGGTTGACTTACATATAAGGCGATTATTCTGATGTGATGTCTGATGATATTCCTGAGTGGCAGTTTTTATTGATTTCAGGTATATAGAGATCTGTTTGGAGTTAGCAACAGACACACATACATATATGTGCAATATCCATGGGAGGCATTATTACTTATTTTGAAAGGCATGTTCATTTGCCACTCCTATAATATAAAAGGTAGGCTTCTAGCTCGCCCGATATGTGATGATCACCGATCTGAACATATCTGAAATATAATCTAAATAAACCATGAGGACTAAGTTGAAACACTACATACCAGCCTTTTCCTATCATCTTTACAACGACATACATAGAAATAATTAACGAATGCATGTAATCAAACCACTGAGTAAGCAATCGCTTTTCTCAAAATATAATATTCAAAAGTTCAACAATCACGTTTTAATCATAGTTAAAACTTTATTTAAAGTTTGAAATCTCAACGAGTACCGTTCAATGGAGGAAGCTTTAAGTTAATTAACTTCAACAATCTATAAACAGTTGTGAAATAATGCAAGACGCTTCGCTTTAAGCTAGTTATAATTTTCAATGGAATAAATTCTGTTATAAAACAAAGATTCAGATAGAACTTGGTATTTGGAAAGTAAATACATAAATCAATGAGGTAGCACTGTTCCGCATGTTGCAGAATAGGACTACGGTATCCCCTGTCTGTAGGAAGAGGCGACTTAAAAAGGAGCTTCCGGGGTTGGGGTGTGGCAAGAGTGGGAGCTCGAGCAGTCCAGCCAAGCGACCCCGAGAATGACAGCGGCATGTGTGGTCGCATGCTGTCGTAAATACCTGAAAGTAGCGTAAATGCTCAACGGGAAAGAGCCCCAAAGAGGCTTCGCGCTCGGAGGACTCCGGTTTTGTTCCGCTAGAGATCCCCGAGTCCTTCACGCAGCGCTGAGGACGGGGACCGGGGGGGTTTTAGTGCGGTAAAACATCCACATAACCCCGTTGCTCCCACGGCGTCGGGTACGGTAAGGTAAAGGTGTTACGATTGAAATTGATAAAACCCTTTCATGCTTCAACTTCGATGGCACCACCGCACTATGGATTTTCCATAGTACGGTGGTGCCATCACTCAGTTTAATAGTTAATTATTATGTAGTGAAAGTAATGACGTAAATTATTGAATGTACAGAATTATGCATGTGAACCAAGTCTTAAATAGGAATAAATAGGAAAAAATAGAGTAGCGCGCACCATGTGCCATTCTTATCTGTATTGATATACTTCTTATTACTAGGGAGTGTAAAACTTTATTTAGACCCTTATAGTAAAAAAACAACCACAAAATATACCACAAAAACAACAGAAATCGTTATCAATGAGATTTTCACGATAGCTTAATTCAGGACATACAGTACAGAAAACATCATAACTTCCAGAACCGCAAATAACCGATGTATTGCAACTGATTATATATATGTTAGAGATAGATATCTTATGTAAAAATTTAAGTAAGATTCAAAACGTAGGCAAGCGTAGCTAACTGTTAAATCTCTCACTGAAGTTGAAATATGTATTTTTTTCTAGCATTTTACTTCGACCTATACAACAAGAACACTTTATCTTAAAATACAATATTTATACCTAATTTTTAACTTATTAATAAAATTCCTTTCGAAATATATATCGGATAACATAGCTTTCTTTGAAACTAATGCAAGAAATAAAGCCCTGAATATACAATTTGCGAGCACTAAATCGCTAAATTGTTGTATTGTCGTTTTCTTACTTCATTTTTTCTATAATATACTTACTAAAATAACAAAAAACAGGTTTAATAATAGAGTCCAAAAACGAAACCAAAAATAAATCCAATTCGCAACTTTCAAAAATGCATGTTTAATCAGCCGTACTATATGCAGTACTACCATAATCCATAGTGCACCGCCACATCTATTTCTGCTTGATAAAAACGATATCGAGTACCGTTGTGTTATGGTTTATAGGGTTTGATAAGAGGAACATACTTATATGAGGCGTTGCAATTTAGTCTTCAGTAGTAGCAACAAATCTGTGGCCGACTCTCATCCTGTTGATCATTTAGAGATACCGATGGACTGCAGTGGCCACCTATCTATTTGCTACTTCTAAATTATGAAAAAACGGACTGCAGGTCGTTCGCAACCCTTTAATTACCAGGAAGTACTAAAGATCGTGATAGCCTTATTGTTGAAACTTGGCCTCTCAGTCCGAGGTTCGAATCCCAGTCACGCACCACTGATCTTTCTAAAATTATATGCGTGTTAGAAGTAGATTATCACTTCTTTCCGGTGAAAGAAAACATCGTGAGGAAACCTACACGCCTGAGACTTCATTAAAAAGTTCTCAAAGGTATGTGAAGTCTACCAATTCGCACTTGGCCAGCACGGTGGACTATCAGAATGAGTGAGTTTTAGACTCACTCATTCTGATAGAAAACCCGTGCCCAGCAGTGGAACAGTAATGGGTTGATGGTACTACTAAAGATTATTATTAGAAACTTGTTACTTCAAACTAAGCGTAACTGATATCAATAGCCATAATAAGTTCGAATTTATTAAGTTAATTACCGTCAATAATCTTCACAAACTGGAACTCTATTTTACCAAGTTTGAAGATGAAAGATTACATCAATTATTTTGGAAAGTCTCGGTTATATCGTAATCTTTCGCAAGCTTTGATATAAGGAACTAAAGTTTAGGAAATTTCACCTAAAATTCAATGAACATTTGTTTTTCATACAAAATTTTGAGATTTTTAACGAGATACACGTCACTCAGTAGAGTTTGTTAAATTCAATTTTGACACCGTCTATAAAAACTATATTAAACAAAAGTTTCAATCAAGGTCATTAAAATCAAATTGAAACTGAATTTATACAGTTTGTTTTATCGTTGAATGCTGATGATGGTAGGTACAATTATTTTTACAATCCGCAATTGACTTCACATAGGGCTCTATTTTTATTTGAAGGTTGGATACAAAAGTTAACTATGGGTGGTAGTGACCACTTCTGTGAAATCTAATTAACATACGAACAAGCCGTGCCACCACACAGTACATATTTATATTACGAGTTAGAAACCTTAGCTGTTGTTAACGCTGTTAAACATTTTCAGAAATATTTGCGATTCATTCGATCAATTCATTAAAATCATCTCGTAAAAAGATTGACTTTACACTACGAGAACGCTCACTACTTAGTGAGCCCACTATTGTGAACTATCTCAAAATCAAAACATTGTAAATAAGCCTATTTACAATGTTTTGATTTTGAGGTAGTTTACAATAAAGACATGGCGCACGTAGATAAAATTAATATCCAAATATCCTGTAATGTTATCTTGACGGTAAGCATTTACGGTCACTTATTCAGAAGCCATTGTTTTATTTTACTATCGAAATTGGCCGAAAGTAAGCCTGTGCCACCACACAGTACATATTTATATAATAGTAAAAATGTGGTTTCTTATCATTATTTTAAAAACCGTAATGTTTATACAATACGTGACCAATATTTATCATTTGTTATTTGACATTAAAATTGTAATCAAGTTCACATCTGTTCACATTTTTTTTTATAATATGGATAGTAGCAAACGAGCATGTAGCCCACCTGATGGTAAGTGGCTACTGCCGCCCATGGACATCTGTAATTAACACTAGGTAAGATCAAATCTCACCTATGGTTAGCCACAGATGCGTGGCTACCCCTGAGGACTAAGATGAAATGCCTCGGAAAAGTATGTCTCCCTTACCAAACCCTTCAGACCAGAACACAACAGTGCATAACACTGTTGTTATTAAGCAGGAATAGGTGTGGCGGTGGTGCTTCCGGAGTTGAACCACAAAGAGTTCTACCACCTTCAAATCACATGTCTTTATACCGTTTTAGGTTTTGAATATAATAAAAGAACTTCAAACGCGGTTACTTTTTCAACGAATCGTGAATTTATTGGATTATCCATTAATAAAATTAAATCACATAATTTCGAAAAAATGTTGTATACACATAAAACATATAGACTTCATAAGATGGTTCTTTCCTCTAAATTTAAAATTATAGAGATTGTATTAATATGTAAGTTTATAGGATTAAAAGTATGGCACGCGTGCGTCACAATGCACGCGTGATATACTGTAAAGCCGGTCTTCTTTAATAAAAGGGATATCTTAACAAGTTTCGTTTTACAAAGCAGCGTGTAATCTTCATAAAGCCGTCTTATCCGCTGAAGCCGTAAGAACAACCCGCCACATAACCACTTCATGGCAATGGTTGTTTATAGTTGGAACTAAGAGTTACTTCACAACATTTTGTACTATAAAGAAAAGGAACATATAAAGAAGGCAAGTAAAGATACCGTTATTTAAATTAAGAGGAAAAATGTTCAAAAAATAAGAACTATTACAATCCGCTTCCTTAAAAATAATGAGCTGATTAAGGTTCTCCCAAACAATATACCTACTATAATATGTATCTTTAACGATTTATGTGGAATGTAGTATGTATTGTTAAGTTTTTTTTTAGCATGGAAGTAGCAAACGAGCACACAGCCCACTTGATGGTAAATGGCTACTGCCGCCCATGGATGTCTGTAAACAACCCTACATAAGATCAAAGTCTCACCTAAGGTTAGCCACAGATGCGTTGCTACCCCTGAGGACTAAGATGGAATGCCTCGGAAAAGTATGTCTCCCTTACCACTCCTTTGAGACCAGAACACAACAGCGCTTGACACTACTGTTATTAGGCAGAAATAGGTGTGACGGTGGTGCTTCCAGAGTCGAACCACAAAGAGCTCTACCACCTTTAAAAAGTAATATACTAATTTAAACAAATAATTAAGCATATTAACATAGATATCACATTATGGGATATAATTTCGCGTAATAACGTATCTGGTAATGATTGGTTCATTAGGTCTTAGTTGCCAACTTACTTAATACGTATAATATTTGAAAAGTGCTAGAACTAGAATAGTTCGACCGAAGAGATACAACTGCCTCACCTAGTTAAAGCGTGAAGCAGTTTTTATGTTTCCGTGGAAGGCTGTGAAAACCGGCTAACTTAAATATTATACTAGCTGAAGTACTCCCTACGCAACATAAAAATAGTCGCCATCTATAAATAGAACAAAATATCTGAATCAAAAGCAGCTTATACGTTAACCAGGTAAATAAGTTATATCCATGCAATTTACATCTGACCAGTGTTTCTTGCGTGATTGAGTACCAAACAGACACACATCTCATTTTTAAGTGTTGGTATACAAGAGGCGTTCATCTTTACCCAAAAAAAAAACTCCGAAACATAAGTTACATTTGCACAAAACATATTAATACTTGTTTATGGTTGGAATAATGGTTTTATTATTGCCTAGTATTACACAAGAACTTGCATATGGACATCACATGGCGCATTATTTATTTCTATAGCAAGCTTAGGTTTTTCGAGTCTATTCGAGATATTCATTCAAAAAGCAGTTTGTGGTAGGTTACGTCAGCTAAGTTATCGTCATCTTCAACCCATTAGTGTCCTACTGCTAGGCAAAGCTCAGTTCGTTAAGGGTTTAGGGCGTAATCCACCACGCAGGCGCAGTTTTAAAAAATCAACACACCTAGGTTATTATCAGATTAAAGTAGCAAACGAGAATATTAATAAACGAGCAGGTTAATGGTTAATGTCGCCAATAGACATCTGTAAGCAACTTCATCTGTAATTATAAATAAAATTGAAGTGTCTGTTGGTAATATCAAAATAATAGCTTTTTACCAAATGCATATGAAAGTATATACGATACTGATAAGAAAACATCAATCACAAAAATTTTTGTCTGTCTGTCTGTATGTTTGTTCTGGGTAATCTCTGAAACCACTGAAC
>MOOZ01001651.1:218671-235443 GCA_002930495.1 Cecropterus lyciades | reverse complement strand
AGATGTCCATGGGCGGCAGTAGTCACTTACCATCAGGTGGGCTGCATGCTCGTTTGCTACTTCCATACTATAATAATAAAAAAAAAAACAAATATTGATAAATCTTGAATACGTGTAATAATTTCTAAAGAGAAGAGGATTACTACCTCAAGTCACAGATACCTCACTACGTCTGAGATTTTTTTATAGTATTAAAATAGCAAACGAGCATGCAGCCCACCACAGCCATGGACAACTATAATCAAACCTAGGTAACATCAAACTCTCACCTAAGGTGCATTGCTACCCCTGAGGACTAAGATGCAATGCCTCGGAAAAGTATGTCTCCCTTACATTTCAGACCAGAACACAACAGCGCATAACTCTGCTGTTATTAGACGTGGTGGTGGTTCCGGAGTCGAACTACAAAGAGCTCTACCACCTTCTCTAAAACTTAATTCTCAACACAGCGGTGCATAAGACTGGTATTAAAAATAATTCGAACCCTTAAATGCCCACCAATCCAAAATAAGTTGCATGTTCTTTAAATGTCACTTTAACAGTATTAATTCATTCTTTGATATATTATGTAGGGTTCAGACACCGACCTCTATAATTTAAACTGTAAAAAACTCACTGTAAAAAAATTCAGAATTCCGACCCGTAATGGAGTTAGGTGTTTAATGTTTGTATATTAGTCTACGGCAAAGTAGCGGGCGAAAACTAGCGAGAGATAAATCCCACGACTAAGAATTCTTCCACTAAAATATTCCGCGTTACTTATCCTCATCCCGAAGCTTCTAAGCGTGAGGCAACATTTCTATACATATGTGAAAACAATTGTTACAATTGTATTGTGAGCCTTACAAAGGTTCGCTAAATTGAGAGGAAAGGACGCACCCTTCGAATGTCACTAAGAGGTTTTAGGATTTTATTCTTGTACCATTTGCTTTTATTAGAGCCGTCTACTGTTAGTTCACACAATTTTCTTGCCTTTGACTCGATTTTATAAGTAAAGATAGCGGTATATTAAAATTCTCGGCTTTCGTAAGGACTGTGTGGTTAAATTTATATAAGACATCTAGTGTTGAAATAAATGTATGAAACGACATCATGGTCTCGTTTTATTGGTAGTTTTATTTTATTCTTATACATTTACCGTTAGAGTACAGAAAATACATAGAAGTCAAAGATTTATGAGCCCAGACTAACGCACGACCCTAACGTCGCTTTTAAGGGTTATTTGTACAATTTTAACAACCCAGTTATAAATACTTAGCCGATAAAAATATTCTCATTTCTACATTCCGAATTCCATGACCTCTCAGTAACTTATTACTTGTTCTTGGAACAAATAATATAGACGCTTAAAGGCATTTCGTGCCTAATGTCTCGAAATACGAAACCCCTGCTTATTATATTAAGAACTGTTCGATATGAGGATATACCGAATATTCAGGCATCTTTATGTCGATAGATTCCAATGCGTAGTGCTTTAATGAACGTTAGACCTCGCGCGAGGAATTCCATAGTGCCTAGTAATTAAATATGTAGGTACGTAAGATTCTCAGTTGATAGCTCTGGACTTCATTCTGCATATCAATGCCATTAACTTGAGTTTTTTGCGCTACTATGATCTAATGAGTTTTTTTGGTATATAAATGAGACTACAGTCCACATGATGGTAAGTGGGAACTGCCGGCCATGGACATGAGTAATCAGCCCTATCTAGGACCCTATCATCTTGAAGTCTGTCACTTTTGCTTCAAAATACGTTGTATTGGTATCTCTTAATTACTACACCCTTCAATCCTTAACACAGCAGTGCTTGACACGACTGTTATAAAACAGAAAAAGATGTAGCGTTGATGCCTCCAGAGTCGAACTAAGAAAGCTTTTTTGGCAAAGGAAAATCTCCCGTTACGCGAGTTGATCATGCCTAGCAGCGGCTGTGCTTCAACAAGCTCATTTCGTAGCTTGTATTTATGCAAGATGTTGAAAATACTTCGATAGCGTGATTTAAAAGGTTTGCCGTCTTTTGTTGAGTGACGTGAAATCGCCACAGTTCTATTACCATCAAAACTTTATAACACGCCTTGATTGACGTCAGAAGCATCACTTCACCGTGCTACCGTGTTCAGCTATGCAGGTTCTCGTATGATAGAAGTACTTACTTGATAAATTCGGACTGTCTTCAAGAGAAACAATGCACTTGTCGACTGTTAGTATACAGACCCGTAATGGATAGGATAGGACAGGTACTGCAACACTAAGACCCCGATCTTATCCAATTCTAAAAGCCAATCCTTCGTATTACAACATTACATTCAACAACTTGTTCGTAATAATTGTATCGTAGTTATATATAAATAAGATAGAGTTATGATGAAAATATTTAAATCTTATCAATTCTGTAGCAATTCCGGTTCATTTTACGATTTTTTGTAAGAAGTCTCGTTCTACGCTTTTCTGTCTTAAGATATTTAAAACCCAAATATTTCCTTAGTGGGTATTAGTAACCGAAGGGGCTGCCTCTGAAATCCGCTTAATTCTACTTTCCGGTTTACGATGTTAAGACTGGGCTAATAAACTATTCAAGAGTTTCCAAGCTCTGTTTTATAAGTAAAGCGTAAAGGAAAATACGTCACACGTATGTATTATGTTATTTATACGCAAATTTTGGTTCAAGTATACGATGGTCTAACATTCATCAGTGTCACATTGCTATGGGTAGGTACTTCTATCGAACACATTAAAAAATGTGAAAAAAAAAATATCTAATCAAATAATTATGAATGATCGTGTATCCGGATATTGCGTCCGAGAGCGTCCGTCAAAATGGTACGCGTCGTTGATAAAATCAAAACATTTTCGGTATCTGAATTACTGTTTTATTTTTTTTTAACAGCAAAAATCCCGCTGATGTAATAGTTATTATACGCCATGAGAATGCCATTAGTTTCTTATATACCTACTACTATAGTACTTAAATTACTGTAATAGTACGTAATGTCACGTAGCTAAACAAACACAAACAGAAGACCGACTAAATTTATTAACGGATTTGCACCATTCAGTTAACAGCATTGGTCTGGTCATTTCGATTAATTGAATTAATCGATTAAACGCAATAGCTGTCAAATCGACATCTACCAATGACCCAAATTGATGAGCAAACAGATCGTCGTAACATGTGTTCCTCATATACATCTCAGATTGAAGAAAAATTTCAGATAGAACGCACGGAACTTGTAACTAACAAATGATTATCTGCATTGGCCACAACCCTAAGTGGGTTGTGGCCATGTCCTACTTTTAGTCACACTCCTAGTCTGTACTCACAACTGTCCACCGCGTTGCTCCAATGAGAAATGGAAAATGAAGACACGATTAATCATCTCCCAACTGATACATAAGTTCCTTACTCCTCAAAGATAAATTAGCACCTATAGGAGTCTAAAGTCTAGTCAGATAAAAGTCGAACTCTATCTGGAGTTAATTGCATGTCTCCAATCGTCGTAGCGACCACTTACCATCAGGATTGCATACTTGTTTGTTAATTCTATGTATTAAAAATGTGGCACTGTTTCGACATAATTTAGAACTGTGATATGTAATAGTTTTTTTTTTATTCTTAGTAAACGTAAAACCTCAACACAATTCAACGTAAACGCATTATAAGATTCTCGGTGGTTTTGTATAAACGCTCGACAGTCTTTGACCCATATTGAAGAACAAACACGTGACTAATGAATGTTTGGTCTAGCCTGGTGGTATGCAATATGTGCTGTGTACACTTGCTTATCGTATACGCAAAGACATTGACGTACATTTTATGCAATGTGGCTTAAGCCTTTAATGTTTGTGGATACCGGCTGAGTTAAATACGAGGCGGTCATCTTAGTCTTCGGGATCAAATAAATCATAGATGCGTTAGTGCATCTATGATTTATTTGATATAAAATTTATCATTCATTAGTATATTAATAGTTTAAACAGTTAAGATAGTTGCCTTCTGTATTTTTCAGCCGATATTATTTTATAGTAACTCTTGACCAGTTGAAACTAAAGTTGTCATCAATAAAAAGTGCCCAAATCTTTAATTTTTATGGTTGAATTTTAGATAATTAGGTGAAATCTACACATATTAATATATTTCCAATTGAAATTCTTTGATAGGCAACACATATGTATCACGGTGCCTAACAATTATAACGTTGTCAAATAATAAAAAAGATTTTTATGACAAAATTTGTTGCTTTGACTGACAAAATTTGTTACGACAAATTTTACATTGCTCTCGCCTTTTTTAATGAATTTAGTTTTATTTTCATGAGTGTAGTTCTCTCTATTCTCTATTCTCGCTGCTCTGGTGCTTCTGCTTCGGTGACGTTTACTATGGTAATGAATATCCCATGTGTTAATCCAGCTCATACACTAGATGTGCGCTAAATTTTAACGCAATTGAATCGGAGTAGTTTTTGCGTGTAACGGTAACAAACAAATATACATACAACACACAAACTTTCGCACATTACTCTTTTACTAAACACCGGATGTAGTTCTTCAAAGCGTTGAAGTAAAATTAAACTTCCTAGTATGCATGCACAATGATCTTAAAGTAGCAACTATTCAACTCTCCCGAAGAGCGACTTTCTACAGTTTAGCTGTCTACAGTTGAAGGAGAGACTTTTATATAATAACAGTAAAATAAATCTAAGTTCTGTCATCCAGTAACCACTGCGCGCCACTCATGTTTAAAAGACTCCAAATAAAACAAGAATAGTATTTGAATATGTAGTGTACTTAATTAATCTTATACTAAAATGAAGGTAGAATACAACTTATAGTAAAAATAAATAAAAAAGCCCAATAAATAAATCAAGTCCCATAAAGCAGAACATAGCACCTCTATATTAGTTTAGCTGGTGTCATCGAAGAAATATCTATCATTTACTTAAAATCTTTTAAACATTATAAAGACGAAGTTTGTAAGGATGTTATTATGTCAGTTTCCCTTTTACACAAACACTACTGATCGAATTTGGATTAAATAATACTATAATTATGCTAATATAACTTCGTAAAAAAAACCATTTAATTTCACTACATTTAGAACAATAATTGGTGTTTCAGTGGTACCTTAATAGTATTTACAAAACAACTAAAATCTTCACAATTAAGACTTATCCGAAGCAATACACTGGAGAATCCATTAAGTTTTAAATATTAACATATAATGACGCAATCAAAAAACACTAGACCGTTATACGTCATTGACTTGAAGATCATCAGAAGCAAAAAATACAACGAATCAAACAAATCGCTTATGAAGATGATGCTAATCGTGCGAATCATAAATAATAACTAAAATTACATGATAGCATTACCGTTCGTATTCAGACGAGTGAGATCATCGTATTCAAAACACGAGTGAAGTTAAAATGATCTTATAAAAAAATACTCTTTTATGTTCAAGAATATGTGACAGCATAATTCAGTAGTAAGAAATTCAGTCGCCAACGTAGATTTTTCGAGACATATGCACATTTGAATTAAGCCAATACTTTACAGTAAAGGAAACATAGTTAGGAAACGTACATCACGTTACTCTTGAATGCAATTGCTTCCACAGTATTGAAGAAATAAGAAAATTGACTCCTAGTATATACCTATTTTTATATTCAGGCAAATAATTAGATTTCAATTATTTGGACGGTTTACTTGTCTTGGATCTTTAACCGCTATGGCGGTACAAGCAGGGTCACCGTGTATTGTTTAAATTCAGTACAAAATATACAATTTAATAAAATACACACAAAATTTTAACCGACTTCAACAAAAGAAGGAGGTTCTCAATTCGACTGTATTTTTTTTAGTTTATGTTTGATACATCGAAAAATGTGGATAGGATGAACCAATTTTGAATTTTTTTTTATTTGAAAGCTGGTGCTTCCCGTTGGGTCCCATTTTAATTTGGTCCAGTTTTGACAAGGGCATCCATGAGAAAACATATAAGTCTTTAATTTGCATTAAATATGTGGACGGTACAAATGGACGAATAACTCAGCTTCTACTGATTCTCATTCTCATGAAACTTGTAATGATTATTAGGTATCTAGGATGACATAATTTGATGAAAAAAACACAATCTTCTTCTCCTCGATTCTCAGGATGAAAGGGTACTACTAGCCAAAACCAAAGAAGCTATTTGGTGCTTATGAATACATAATAAAATTACTGAGCAGAGAAATGCTATGAAATAATTGAGCTTCAACTCCTCAACTCTGATGATGCAGGGGTACTTCGAACCTAGAACATAGAAGTTGGCCATTTGTTGCTTTCGTACATATATGCAGTAAGATTACTATGCAGAGATATAAGATGAAAATTTTGACCTTAAACTTCTCGAACCTGATGATGCAGGGTACTGCAAACCTAATTTATTGCTTAGGATTTAGTTAAACTGTAGTGATTTATATTGGATGGATAAGGTTAGGTTGGAATATAATAAAAAACATAAAACTGGGCGCGGCAGCGCCCTGCGACCGGGTGTGCCCAGTTCATATAAATACAGACCTAACCTTTATTCACCTCTACATAATTCATAAAAGTTTTGATAGTCATGGCTTAGGCATAAATTTTACATTTATGCTGGAAGTTGAATTTACGTTTGTATTTATGTTTAAATTTATGCTTTCGTGTAAATTTATATTTACGAAGCAAAATTCGTGATATTATGTGAAGACAAATATAGGTGTAAAATCACTAAAAAGCGTAAAAAAATTTTTTTTAACAAAGAATAGAAACCGACCTACCACAAAAAAGCAAAAAAAATAATTTAAATATTTGTTGGTTTCTTACATACACAGTACATAGTTCTGAAGTCGGCACTATGTATATTTCATATACTTGTAGGACAGATTCGTCGTTGTAATGTAACAAAATATGTTGAACGGCGACTTCGGGACTATATACTATGTACTTTGTATGTAAGAAACCAACAAATATTTTAATTATTTTTTGCTTTTTTGTGGTATAGAAGTCAGTTTCTATTTTTTGTTAAAAAAATTGTTTGTTCACTCATAATATAAATCTCTATCATCTTTTTATATAATTAATCTAATATTATTGATTTGTGTGGACGGTCTTACCTGGTTAAATTTGATGCTGGTAAGGCTGATATCTAAATAATAAATTTAGATTGATGTTTTAGGTAATGTACACGTATTACCTAAAACATTTAGGTAATTTATGCATGTCCATGGCGTGAATGACAATCGTTCCAAGGTGGAAATTATAAAAAGCGTCACGTCAGACGTTTGGGAAAATACGAAAATATTTCTCAAAAACACGTAAAACAGAAGTAAATTTACTATGCCCATGCTGTGATAATGACATATTTTTCCTCACTTTAAGGAAAACGGAAAAGAAATGTCATCCATTACTCGACAATATTTATTTGTTTGTACAGTCAAACTCCTGACAGCGACAGGATATTGCCATCAATATTTTTTATCGAAATCAATGAAACGCATCGATAAGAATGAATTAATTTTATCGCCAGCGAATACAGTGTTCTGAAAAGAATTAGGAAGATGTGCTTACGTAAAATAATTTAGAGTATATAAAGTAAGAAAAGACTTATCTATTTATTGTGACAGTTTGTAAATTACCTCAGTAAATTAGCATACAGATAATCCCAATAACCATTAGTATAAATCCCAAATATATGTTTACATTTACTTAAATTACGTTAATTAATTTTGAAACCATAATTAAGTTGAAACCGTAATCTTTGCAACCCAAATTAAACACAACTAACCTTAAGCTCTCAAAAAGGCAAAATTAGATGTAGCCGCTGTTAAACTACGAAGGTGCTCCAAAAGCGGGATCACTACCAACCCCGACGACCACCTACATGACGTAGCGGTCGCCATGGCGGTCTGTTACCATGTGTGTGCCAGATTCAGTCCCCGGCCAGACATATCTGAATGTTGTCATGTCTGTTTCTGTGTTTCCATGGCAAACATAACGAAGGAAAAAAACGTAGTGTGGCGCTATGAGTGTAGAAAGCGTTAGCGTTAAACAATTAACTATTAGATATATAATGTAATGAATCACGACCAACATTACCAATGTTATCGTACAATGTGATGGACCATTATGTTATATCAAAGGTAATTTACAGTCCAACGACATCCAACAATAAGAATTAGCATGCAATGTAAGCCCGTGGTTATTGCATACCAATGTTATCTGGATCGATTGATATGATAAATGTCTATTGTTATGTGAAACCTATTTACAGTCATACTTAGCTTGGTAATTCACTTCATTTCTTGTTTCTTGTAATAAATAATATTACACATGAAATATTTGAAAAACATATGGATCAAAATATTGTGAATTATCTTCAAACTTTTATGTGTTCACATATTTTTTAATCGATACTCATATATTTTTTCAAATGAACCGGTTCGTTTTTTTATCATACAATATATCTTAAAATATTTATGCAAAATAAAGCCAAATTCCCTCTGCGAAATTCTCGAAATCTTAAAGTACTAAGATACATAATCTTCCACTTAGTCAATTGACAATGTATTCTTCCCTACTTCAAGATAAAATAAAAAGTATTTTACAAGATCAAGTAAGAAAAGTGCGTAAGATAAACGACTCTAACTATATTTATTAGTGTAAGCGCGTCTCAGCGGCGCCATAAATAGAAGCCTTTTGAAGTTCATAAACATTTTGAAATCACTACATCATTTTTGAACATTTTAAGCCAGGTTTATTTTACTTCAGCTATATCATTGTAAAATCGAATTTATTATAGTTAAACGTAGGCATAACGCAGAATGCCTACCTGATGGAAAGCGGTCACCATCGCGACAACATTGCGAAATCAGAGAAGCCGAGTACAAGGAAGAGCACTTTTTCACTTGTATTTCAGAAAATAATTCCATATCTTGCAAATTCGTGGTAAGAAAGAACGGATCAAGCGATTATAATTAATTATGTAACATCATATATGATTTTACGAAAAGTGACATACCTACGCATCTTTTTAATTGAAAATCCCGAATCAAACCTTCATAACATAAGTGCTGTGTGTGTAGACGCACTATAATTGTAATTAATACATAACCGTTTATTACAGTCGATACCTCGATTAGCTAATTGACTAGAACGATTTAGCCTTTCTTGCAAGAAAATAGAAAAAATATTTGACACGACTCCAGAAACCTACAAAAATGCGTAGGAGAAACGACCCCTGCTATATTTATTAAAGTGTTAGTGCGTCTCTCCGGCGCCGTAGATTGAAGCCTTTCCAAGTTCATAGACATGGGGATTGAAATCACTTTACGACCTAACCACTACGCAGCGGGGTGCGTAAAACAAAGACGGGAATACTTAATTTTTACAACAAAGACAAATACTGGTATATTTAATTTAGATCCATAGTGAAAGGTACTTATAATTAAGTAAAATAAATCATACAAGACATGTGTTTCAAGCTAATCTCAAAGACGTAATAACATGAAACTACTAACCTAATTAAAATTTATTGTTAACAGATTTTGCTCTAGATTACGTTTAATTAACATTACATTACAACATCGTATAATATTTAACGACGTGTTTCGTTAACATGATGATAACAACGTTTGGAAATAGACTTATCCGAATAACGATTTTTAACTTAAGCGTTATCAGAGGTCTGTCACCCTTCGACCACCAGGAAGACTACTGTGGGCTCGTTTGAAACAAATTAAGAAGTATCGAACCACCCACTAAACAGTGGGAATGGTAGATAACTTTTACATTTGTACATTACATTACAACGTTTTAATAACTAATAACAATGTATTATTATATATGAATAAATGTTAAGGATCCCAAGGGTATTCGACTTCCTTGAGAATCGTTCGGGCAAAGAAGGGACCCCTCGAGGCCCGAAAATCCTTGCCCTCCGCCCTTAAGTTGACTTAGCCGTAGCATATGAGAGAACCGGAGGGTAAGACGTGCCAGTACAGTTCAGCGCATAATAACAACGTTTAGAAATGGACTTAACCGAATATCGATTTTTAATTATAGGCGTTTATCAAACGTCCAGATCCGACGTCCACCGCTTGTCACAGTATCATGGCTGCAGCCGTCCTTTATAACTTGTTACTAACGAGAATTCATAATGAAGAACTTTCGCCACACCAATTTCTGCCTAATAACAGCAGTTTGCATTGCTGTATTGTGATCTGAATAATGTGGTCCGGGACATATACTTATCCGTGGCGTTCCAATTTAGTCCTCAGGGGTAGCAATGCATATGTGGCTAACCTTAGGTAAGACCCTGAATTTGTCCGGGGTTAATTACAGATTTTCTTGAGCGGGAATGGCCACTAATAAAGTAGCAAACGAGTTCGTGTGATGGTAAATAATGAGCGCTGCCCACGGTCATCTGTAAGCAACTTTATATAAATCAGGCACTCTATTTAAAGTCAAACAAGGATACGGTGGTAAGGATATCAGTCTCAACGACCAAGGTGGTCGCCACATATGAAAATGAGTCGGCATCTACCTTTTCACCGAAGGACAAGAATGCTTTACTCTAGAAAGGTTTGGCCATAGTTATTCCACCTCGCATAATAGCACCAATAGTTTATCAGTACCAGCGACTGTACTAATCTATAGATCTCGAAAAATTTAACATTGCCTCTTAATTTTTACCGGCGTGCAAAAATAGCTAGTAATGTCAATTGAAATAGAGAAAACTGCAACTTACACACCTGATATGGTACCCTTATGAACGATATTATGGCTTAACGAATTTAATCAGGATCAGGTAAAGATGTGCCTAAATAAGACCAATTAACGACCAATAACTACAATATGTCAAAACCAATCGACCTAACACAAAACAAAAACGTTATGTACCTAAAATGTTAAGTGCAAAATAAAAAGGCTGTGAGTACAAAAAGATCGCTTGTAAGCCATAATGCTTTCAGACCGTTAATCTTTATAATGAATATTAATATGGATTTGAATAGAATTTATTTCGTCCATTTTATTAATATTGGACGCATTCATTATTATATTTAAATGAGAGTTCGTGGCTTGAATACTAATATATTATGTAGAACATAATCAATGGTTTTCGTTGTAGTCGCATTTTTGTGCTTTGAGTACTCCATTTATGTTAAAAGTGTCATATCGTCATAACAATTTATGAATTTACATTATTGTGATCAGGACAATTTTCAAAATGTGACTAAAGAAATTCAATGGCTACACGCTTATTCGAGTATTACTAAATATTACAAAATTAATGATTAATTAATTAGTGTCTACCTAACTTGTAGCAAAATTAGGTGAGAAAACTGGCATAAATGTTGACCTCAAATCCGAAACGAAATGTTGATTTTTCAAAGTAATGTACGCATTACAAATTAACTATTTTAATACAAGCTTTAACCTCGAAGATAAACATTGTGAAAAAATCCACGTTTTACTTGGGTTTATTTATTTAATCTCAAAATCGAAAACTGTATTGGTAAATTATATAACTTAGTATTTATCTAAAAGCCAAAACAGAGACTAAATATATATGTATATGTATTTACGCGTGTTCGTGTGTGGGTTCATTTGTTCTTTATATTATTTTATAGTGTTAAAAAACAGACAAATAAGGAATTTAATATACAGTCATATATTAATTTAAACGTACGTAATACGTATGCATCAATATTCTATACAGCACATTTTCTAAAAGTTCTCAGAGGTTTATACTTAAATACTGCCAATTAGTACTTGGCCAAGATATTTTTTTAAATATGTACCTAACGATAAGGCAGACGGGCTATCTGATGGTTAGTAGTTACCGTCACCTATGGATATTAGCAACACCCGAGGAGTCGCCAATCGTCGGCTTTGAAGAAAAGCTCTTCTCGCACCATTTTTGAAGAGCCCCATGTCTATGTACACGTAGCAACGTAAACGTAAAGTAAACAATTTCTTAACTCCATCTTATTCTCAGAGATGAAACGTGTCGAGCAGTGGAGCAAATAGGTTAATGATAACGATTATTGCAAACGAATTCAAATTTATGTGAAAGGCGAAAACTAAATTAGTAGGCAAATATAGAACAAATAATCATTAAGCACATTCGTACCGTAGCCGCGCAATTACTTTCATTATAGCAACTGTTAGCTCGGCTGACAAATTAAATTATTTAAGTAGGCGCTAAGACAAACAGGATTATGTTTATTCAGGTTACACAGCGCCGGGGCTAACGTCTTTTCCAATTAGAGATTATCGCGATACAAACAAATGTTCTTAAACATCGTTAGTGTTTTATTGTTGTAAATAATACGATGTTTTAGGTAAATTCTATTTAAAAAGATTTTATTCACTTTCTTCAATTGTCGTGCTTAAAAAAAGGTTAGTACTATAGTCCTCAGATAGTCCCCGTAGAATGTAGATTTTTTTGGATTCCAACCCGAACTCTAATACTAAATCTACGCCGTTTGGCTTTTAGCCAAGTAGTGTATTTCAAATTAAATTGTAACTTATAAGTCAGTTTATATTTCACAAGAAAAATCCTTAGGAATCTTAAATACTAACGTCTTCACCATGACGTTTTCAAATATAGGAATACTTAGTAGTCTTCCTACCTACAACTACTACCATCGGGATGGAGCTTAAGGTGGAGCATAGATATCTATAGGCAATCAGGTAGCCAGTACGGTAAATGGCTACTGCCGCCCATGACCATCTGTAATCAACCCTAGGTAAGATCAAAGTCTCACCTAAGGTTAGCCACAGATGCGTTGCTACCCCTGAGTACTAAGATGGAATGCCTCGAAAAAGTATGTCTCCCTTACCACACCCTTCAAACCAGAACACAGCAGCGCATAGCACTGCTGTCATGAGGCAGAAATAGGTGGGGCGGTGATGCTTCCGGAGTCGAACCATAAGAGTTCTACCACCATCAAATCTTCTGATGTGTCTGATCGTCTGATCTTAGCCCATCGATGAATCAGCAAAAGATTCTAACTAATGAAGAATTTTCATGATTATCATGAAAATAACGAACTACCAACATAAAATTAATCATGCAAATGTAAGTATAACAACAAACAATTCCTAGTGCTTAAGTTCCACAGCTAAAGCCTAGGCAAATTTGCTCCGGCATTCGTTAGTCGGTACAGCTGGAGACTTCGCAGTGTCTTGAAACTAATCGGGGAACTTCCTCCCAAAGTTCGGAGCCTAAAATTGTAGACAGACTAATACTGTAACGTGCTACTCAGCAATGTGTTTTAGCTACGAATAATAAATGAATGCTACCATAAAATTTAAAATAATCATATCATAAAATTTAGAATACAGTCACATAAACTTAAATACTTATTAATATGTGCCAATTAAAGCTAACAATTTACTACTGCTCAAATATATAAAAAATATATTTAATAGTTATAAAAATTAAACTTTAATTTCTATCTACAGAAATTATGTTTGTCAATGAGAAAAATGTTATGAAATTAAATTTATAATAATCTTAACAAGGTTCAAAAGGTTTAGCCATAGTATTGCTTCCATCGTATGTTAATGACCGAACTAGAAGTCCACAAAAAAAAAAAAAAATGATATGTTAAAAAAGAATCAAAGTTATACCTATACCTACGCGAAATAAACTACTTGGGCCACGTGCACTGGTTTGGTATTGATGTGTTGTTGAAGGATACTGTTCAGAACAAAAATTATCACAGAAGGTCCTTCCATTACTATAAACGTAGCTAAAAGCATTTTTGCACACTCTATGAAAAAAATAATTATAAGTAAACTTCTAATTGGTTCTGTCCGATTAAGAATCGAACTGATTAACTTCAATCGAAATGATTCGTCCCCGTTTTTGATCATCCACGGGGAATAAAAAGACATGGGTAGACATTTATCTATCTTTATATAAGGTATTTGAAGCAGCTTAAGCCTTGATTAGACGAAATTGGACCAATCTTTGATACCAATCACGTAAACTAACGAAAAACTTGATAGTAGGATGCCAGAAAGGAACAAACACGGAACGAATTTCATAACGACCAATCTGCCAAATTGGGTAAACATTCGGTTTTAAGCCCCGAAAAATTGCTTCCCGTAAATGAGGTCACCTTTTTTATTTACATACGCCATTACTGAATAATTCAGAATTTTACATCGAATACGCGTTATTTAAATAGATTGTTAGAAAAAGGATTGGAATGTGGTTCTACAAAATAACTTGCCTCACAAAAAATATATCCCAAGGATTCAGGTCAACTGTAATGAGGGTCTGACGTTGTTTATTTTAATTAGTTCATCTACGTTGGAAGAGAATTGAATTTTTTTCAGTATCGTGATATTCGAATCCAAATCTGGTCGTTAAATAAGTGTTTTAAAATGATCTGTGATGGTGATACGTGATCGTTATCAAATTTATAATTTCTTTATCTTACTTCACTATTACTTATCTGCCGATTGTCGCAGCATGTCGGTGAATGCGAACGTCTTTTCTTTTGAAGGATGTAAATTGTATGTTTTTTAAACTAATATATTTTTCGCGCTTCCGTGCTTCAGATTTACACGGCACATTATTATGTCCGTCCCGGTTTTTATGATTAAAGCAGTCTCATAAACTTGTCGGAGACGCTATGGATCTGAAAAACATCCAACACGAGTTGACCAGAAACTTCTTCCTCTTCTCCGTTAAGAACGTTTGATCAGCGTGTTGGAGTACGCACCCAGCCTCCTTCAGTTGTGAATAGAAACCTACAGCATAGCAGTGAGGCATAAAAAGGCTTACAACAGACGAGGACATGACGATTTAAATACGTTAACACTGTAAACTGTCATGTTGAAGTGTAGCCGACATGTTTGACTTGGCGCTTACTGCAAGCTCGAAACCCCTCATGCATAATGAGAGCACATTAACTAGCTGCCTGTCATTTGGTTGTCAGTGCATAAAGTGGATTCTGTTGCATAATCGACCGTACATCACGGTTTAGTTACCGCAACGCCGACAGTACTAAGCAACGCGACTAAGCAAAAACTGTCTTATCAAACTAACTGTACCCGTGACTACGTACCCCGTAGAGTTTTTGATTAGTAATAAATGCCTATATCAAACGCCCCTTAAGCCGTTGCTGCTGTTGTTTTTAACTTACCTATAAAAATGCCCATTTAATATAAAATGCCCATTTCCCACATTTGTACGCCGTGATCATTTGTAAAAGTGACATTGACAATAATATTGATTTTCATATTACTTGTTCTTATGTGTATTTATAATCATCCATTGAGAAATAAAAAACGTGGTAAATATCCGTTTATTGTAAACGACATACGACGTAAACACTTTCTTAAAAGGAAAAGATCGTGATGAAACCAACATGCTTGAGAGTTTTATTAACAATAATTTCTAAGATTTCAATGTCTACCAGTCCGCAGTTGAACATAGTCCACTACGTACTAATGCTTAAACTATTTTTACTACATGCAGTGAGATAAAAAAGGATTAATGTCCAAATTTAATAATGTAATAGATACAAAGATTTTGCAGTAATCATTCGTGTAACTCTACATTACCTTAAGACTACATCATATTACAAAGCAATGTAACGTTACATGTTACATACATCACAAGTAATTACAACGTGTCGTCAGCCTTAATGCAGCTTAGGTTGTCGACATGTCAAATTACCTTCACATTCCAAATTCAACATATACCTAGTTAAGTCTCACCCAGTTGTACTGACATCTACTGTATATAAGAAGTGCATTGTTTGTAAATTAAACATAAACAAAATGCTTACAGAGGAAGAAAGCGCCCCCTCATAAAGAGAAGCCCATGGACAGCAGTAACTAACAGGCTAATAGATTAATACACAGGGCGAAGTATCTCTGCCATTTTAATTCCTTGCCAGGTTGCGAGAACTAGTGTTCTTTTTTGTTATTATACGCAATTAACTGATCTTTACCACCGAGGGGTAAGAGGACAAAGTTTGAAGAAATGATTAGTGTTTTCCTATAAGATACATACCTTAAATAAACTCCATGTAAAAGACAGGTTATGCCTGTCTCTTACGTGAATTGCAGATGCGCTACTACCGCGGAGAACGAAGATAGTCACCAGGTAAAAAATATCATTAAGTTGACTCCTCGTTTGCTACTTTAAGAAAATTTGATTTGAAGGTGATATCTTGTCAAAAGAATAAAAACGCTTTCTACACTCAAAGCCCAACACTAGTAGGTTTATCTCCTGTATCATGGGTACCATTGACACACAAAGACGAATACACAAACAACCAAATCCAGAACAGACTCTAAACTTATTATTCAGATGTCAGTCTGGCCGGGGATCGAACCCAGAACCCACAGCGTGTCAGGCCGGTATGGTGACCGCTCCGCTACGCGGGTCGTCAATCCATGCGAATTAATAAAAGCTCACTTACACATTTTCACGGACTAAACCGAAAAATAGAAAAAAATGACTAATACAACGTCATACCAAAGTTCGATCAAAGCGGTTCAGATCGTGCAGGAGATTAGCTTGTTTGACACGATTGTGATAGGATTCTTCATGTAGGATTTGAAATGGTCAAGGACGAAAAATAAAAATAGCCCTTTTGGTATCTTAGAAATCTTACTTATATTATAAATGTGTAAAAATTGTAAGGACGCTTGTACTGTTGTTTATGACCTGGATTAACACATTGAAACTCATTACGGAGCGGCGTGGAGCTGAGCCGCGCAAA
>MOOZ01001651.1:155373-171939 GCA_002930495.1 Cecropterus lyciades | reverse complement strand
AAATTGACCTACATAAGAAATGGAAAATATTTGTTAAAATGTATTATTATCATGTATTTTCTTATTACATATTAACTCTCTATCAAAGTAATACTAGTTTAATACTAGTAATACTAGTCTTCCATGTTTCAGCAGAAAACGATACAGGTTAACAAATTGAACAATAAAACTAGAAACCAAACATAACGAAATACAGGTAAGCCCAAAAGTAGGTGGATGACGTAACGGATACTTATAATAGACAAGCACAAATATTGTGACCTGCAAGTGTTGCAACTGGGTAATCTTCATAGTTCCTATTGCAGTAGGGTTGCCAGTTATCCGATATTTCCCCGCATTAAGGAAATATGCTTATTGGTATTTTTTAGCTCGTTTTATTTATTTATTTTTTTCTTGTATTACACGGATTATTGGGTATAATTTATTTAATTTGAGATCGTTTTATCTCGGACATAGAAATTAGAGGTATATATCCATCATTCCAAAATTGCCAAGGATCGTTTGAACAACTATTTAAATTTGTTTCGCTTGAGTGAATCGCTACGGAAGTTGATTTTTCCTCTTTGATGTTTTTCTCGGAAAGTTAAATCAACCCTTATAAATTCATAAAATCATATGCATGTATTTCTATTACCACTTGATGCTGGTCGTTGAGACTTGGGTAGCAATAAAGTGTATGGAGCCAAACTCAGATAGAAACCTCAAATCTATGTCAGTTTGATGATTAAAGATTTCTCTGCACAGCAGTGAATACTTATCATCTGGTGGACAACTTGTTTTTTTGGAGTTCACTCCTTAAGAATCGATTTTCATATAAGGCGCCCGGTATGAGAATAATATGAGGAGTAACCTCGTTACATTTTTGGTGCGCAACCTATTGTGCCCACCTTTTCCTCTTTCATCTGTCGCATAGATGGTGCTGTTTACAACAATTGAAACTTACTTCAAGGTTTTTTCATCCGTCGCATAGATGGCGCTTAAATTTAATTTATTGCGCCTGTTCAGACAATCGTACTTAAAGAGTAAATTCCAGTCTTGCGACGGACCTGACACACACTTTTTTTTAAGATGAAAGTAGCAATCGAGCAAGCACGGACATCTACACATAATCAACTCCAGGTAAGATCAGCGTCGTACCTGAAACTGGCCACAGATGCGTTGCTACCCCTGATGACTAAGTTGGAATGCCTCGGGTAAGTATGACCACACCCTTCAGACCATAACACATCAATGTTTAAGACTGCTGTTATTAAATATAAATAGGTGTGGTGGTGTATCTTCCGCAGTCGAATCACAAAGGGTTCTGCCACCTTAAATCGACATTTGCAACATCTATTTTATAATTTTAAATTAAAAAATTAAAGGTAAAAATCACAGGTATCAACCCTACGTACACGTACGAGCAACGCAAACATTGCATGCAGTAACCTAGTATACTGTCCTGTATTTATCTAACACATTTGTACAATTATCAATTATCAAAAACTAAGGATAAGGCCGGTCCAATGAAACATGTAAACATTAACCAAAGGCTTAGGTTGTACGCAATTTCAACATAACATAAAAGATTTTATCAAAACCATCAACGTCAATATCGTCATCTTATGGTACGAAGAAGGTTCGCTAAAAGCATTTTTAACGTAATAATGGTGAACAATGTTATATTTTTAACCGACGCACAGAATAATAATGTGTCTCGAGATTTTACATGGTTTGAACATCTATATCTTTGGTACGCTCTACAGCCATAACGGCCCGACGCATTTTAATAAAGTGTCATTGAAAGTCTCTTAATTATCCGAGAGACACAGGCAATCTTTTTATCAGAACGCCTACTTATAGAAAAAGATGGGAGAAGAGCGAATTTTAAAACCGAAAAGGAACAAACAAAAATTACAGAACCATCTTACAAAACTACGTTTGTCTCCGTTTATACCACCTATTGTATAAGTTGTCATCCCTTTCCCCAGTCGGGTTTTTGTTCATATCATACTTTATTCATTTTATGTAATGGAAGAATTACTCACATAGCCCTACTTATCAGGTATCAAACCCGGAACCCACCGGAAGAATCAGTAACTAAATTCATAAAACGCCAACAAGTAAGATACAGTTAACCGCGACAGAGTGCTAACATAAAGGACCGCATGAAATTTAGCCACTAGCGGTCACCCATCACCTCCCGACCACCCCTGACTTGGCTTAACTTTGTATACCAATCACGATCTTCATAAGCCGCAAAGCTATACGCACTTTGAGTTCCTTTTACTTACCTTTCAAATTCTATTATGAACAAACAATACATTTGCATGTAAATGGGATAACGTTTAAAACGGTAACAGTAATTTAAGCGTTTGAACACAAAAGTATGTGTTTCACAACTGTCACTGAAACAAAGGAACAAAACATGTTTGTAACTTCAACCACCTACCTACTTTATGAAGCGTGTACCTAGTAGTGTCACAGATTACATATTATTTAGAAATGGCAGGACCTCGACGCTGGAATTTGTCCATTTGCGGATTAATGTCGTTAGTTTCATGCTTGTAAAGTTTTCAGGCGCCCAGAAATTTTGTATAATAATAATTTTATAAAAAAAAATCTTACTAATATTATAAATGCGATTGTTTGTGAGGTGTGCGTGTTTGTTACGCTTTCTTGCAAAAACTACTGGTCGGATTTCGTTGAAATTTGGCACACAGATAGTTTATGACCTGTCTTAACACATGGTATACTCATAACCGTGTTAACGTGACCGTGGCAAACGGAGTCGCGGGAATCTAGTATTATATATTTATAAGATCACCGATACCACCTAAATAGTGTGATCATTCTACCCGTAACTTCAGAGGTGTTCTTAACTTTATTCGATGAAGTCTAAGTAACAATCGTGTTTGTACTTGGCCTATTCTTAGTGGTCACTGCCATAAACATATGTAATCGATCCCAAAAAAAAGACGAGTGCTTAGATCTGACATCGGCCACGACGTCGCTACCCAAACAAAATAGTTCACTTCGTAACTTGCCCCACCAGCTCTTCCAAGCAAAGATAGAAATTACTAACAATATTAACTTGCTCTATTATGCAACCCTAAAGGGCATAGTTCAATAGTTTTAGATAAATAGGTTTAACCTTTATACTAGAACCTAACGTTACAACGAACTTACAAATTGTGTCCGTAATTACATACATATTACCACACGGTGTTTACAAAAACCAAGTAACACGAATATTATGTATAATGAGTAATAGTCTCGTAAATATTCATTGCTTCAATAATTTGTATAACTAGGGAGTATGATTTATTTTCTTTTTTATAATGTATGGAGTGTAGTATAAAGTGAATGTGGAGAGATAAAACGCTTACAGACTGCGTAGGAATGTCATAGAAAGACAGGAAGTGAGAGCATAGGACGACCCGCGTGACGGATCGGTCACCATACCGGTCTGACACGCAGTGGGTCCCGGGTTCGATCCCCGGCCAGACAGTCATCTGAATGATGAGTTTAGATTTCTGTTCTGGGTTTGGATGTTTGTGTATTCGTCTTTGTGTGTCCATGGCACCCACGATACAGGAGAAAATCCTATTGTGGGGCTGTGAATGTGAAAAGCGTTTATGTTTATGGCGTTTACTATTTTCTCGTAGTGAAAATTTTATCGAAAATTACGTTACAATTTAAACCACTTTCATGCTTCGATCAAAATCTACAAATGACACAAATTATACGAATAAATTAAGTATGTCAAAATCACTCGTGTAATTTCGGTATTACCTCGACCCAATAAGTTAATTACACCAGATAGCAACATTTATTTCTCATTAAGTAAACGGTAAGGATTAAGGTAATATTATCAATTTCTGTAAAAATGATATCATGATAGGATTAGAATGAATGATAATAAATGATAATGAAACGGAATTGAATGACATTGAACTCTACATACATTGATAATGGAATTGCATTGAGTGTACATATTTCATTTAAGATTTAAATATAAACAAATGTTATAAATGTTAAAATTAATTGTTATTAATAATAATAAAACGTACGTTATTCGCTTTTTTTAAATAAGAGGAACTTATTGCTTTAGACGATTTGTTTAGAATAAATTACCTATTAACAGTGTTTTCAAAAAAATGGTTAAATCCAATAAACTATTATACGATTTTATATATTTAAACTTAGAGATTTTATATATTTTAACAATATTATATAGATTTAAACTGGGAATATTTTAAAAACAACATTTAATATCGAGCTACAATATCCACTAATAAAAACACTAAATATATACTCGAGTAAGCATATTATTGTGTTACATTAGCGTATTGTAATAGTTTGAATCAAGAAGTAGAGTAAAGTGAGTGTTCGTTATTCTCGCTTTCCTAAGCACAAGCTGCTACCTAAACGCAAGCGAGCGAATTTATTCATTAAAAGCTCGCTACGCCGTTGTACTTCATGCCGATTCGAGTGGCGTATGCCGCTTATTAATTCGACCCGTGCCTTGAATTTACGACTTAACTCCACCAACCGTACAGTGCGACCCAGTATTTGTGGTTTTATGCTGATAGGGATCGTTCAATTAGAGAGCACATTACAAAAGTAATATAAAGTGTACCGTGAAATACCAATGTGTATTAGATAAAGTAATTTGAGAAAAACTATCGTCAAAGTTATTTACAAGACACGTACAAGATGACGTGAAATATTGTACTTACAGAAACAAACTGACACATCGAAATAAATTATTTAATATTATAATAAATATAAGATTAAAAAAATAATAACAAAACTGCACAACAATATTAAAATTAAATAAAGGATAACTCGGTATACACAACAACTTATATGGAAGAAACAATAAGGAAAGTAACAATGATAAATACATGATAAAAGGATACCTTGCTGAATACACACGTATCATGTTCAATTTATACATTCAATCTATAAAAACAAGGGGAGAGGGATAATCATAGAAATAATTGAAGAAACAAGAAATCATTATAAATGCCCCCCTGTTCCCTATAAACAGGCGCACTCACTCTACAAACTGAGAAGATTCTAATGATGTCCTTTGTCGAATTCCGTCAAACCGTTAGGACGACGAAACCGTTAGCAATACGCTCTAAAAACATTACCCTCCTTCTGACGCATTCAGATACAGAACTTAAGAATCAGTTTACAGCTACATAACAATATAATTATAATCTTCCCGCTAGAGCACCAATAAGCAACCAAATGTACCCACTAATATTGTCAATACCTGACACAAAAGTTACAACAAACTTACACTCCGTGAATTATCAATTACAGAAGGACAACAGGTTCGCTGAAAACGGGATATGAACCTATTCCTATGTATCCTGAGCAGGTCATGTATCATCATGTGAATGGTAGAATTCCCTATGTTATAGAAGCCATACCTATTTCTAGCGTGAAACAGTTCTTGCGTTTCGGTGGAAGAGTGTGGTTGTCAGCTCACTTATATATGACTAGCTGAGCTCGCGGTTTCACCCGCGTTAAAAAGAAATGTAACGTTACATACATTAACATTATGCATGCAGCGGAAGCTCTCATTAGAAAAAAAACCCGATTTTGAAACATTCTACATTGCTGCTTCGCTCCTGTTGGTCTTTACGTGATGATATATAGCCTATAGCCTTCCTCGATAAATGGGCTATCTAACACCGAAAGAATTTTTCAAATCGGACCAGTAGTTCCTGAGATTAGCGCGTTCAAACAAACAAACAAACTCTTCAGCTTTATAATATTAGTATAGATGCGATCATGTTAGTCCTCGAGAGCAGCAACACATCTGTGATCGACTTCAGGCAGAAGCCATGTTCTAAATTAAGTTGCTTACAAATGTCCATAGGCGGCAGTAACTACTTACCATCAGGTAGACTACATGCCCGTCTGCTTCTCAAATCTGATAAAAAATAAATCCATGAAAACAAACACGAGTAGGTATGTAGACGAGTACACCCAGACCAAGAATAGACATCTTAATTCAACATTTGAATTTCTGCTAAACCGGGCATCGATCCAGATACCTGCGTATCAGAACAGTATGGTTACAGGTCATCGTTGTCGATCTGAATTCAATTAGGTCGCTGATACTTCAACACCATACTAAATATGTTCGAATTAAAACTGTGTCAGCCGCTGTCATTGCATTTCCACAAATGAATTGAAATTTCAGAACGACACTTCACAACGAAATCCCGGACAAGCAGGGCAAAAGAGTCTTTAAAACTCTTAACGTCTTCACCTGGAACGGAAAATCAGCATTGCAGTTAACTAATGCCAGGTCGCATTTTGCAAGAATGTTTTACAACTCAGTATAATGACAGTATAAGGACCGTTTTTAGTAACGTACGTTTTAATTCTTTACTTTTAATAATTACGGTAGAGCTTTGCTATTAAATTGAAGTTCTTGCGTGCTTTTAAACTTCACATGGTATTATTAACGCAATTCTATGAACCATTCATGTTACCATGTATGAACCATCATCCTAGTTATCAAAATTCGATTACGTTTAAGTAGTACATAATATAATTAATCTATACAGTAAGTGTATAAGATTCCTTCAAATAAAGGCTACATATTCGTCCACGTCACTATATTATTTCATGAACGAACCCGTACCAAAAATGAGCAATCAAACTGTTATCTGCCTACAGAAACAGAAACAGCATAATTACCTACAGGCATATTTACTCCCTCTCATACCTGAAAACCTTACTTTCAAACGAGTCTGAACATAAAATATAAGTCAAGAACAAAGCACTAGAAATAAGAGCAATCATTAGCAACCTCTTTCTCTACATTTCTTTTAATCAAAGACGGAGATGTTTAATGAGGGTCATCTATTCAAGAGCTACCCAAGATGATACTTAGCTTTGTTATAGTTTTCTTACCATTTACAGCCTCTAGCAAGTATAAAATACCAATATATTGGTATAGCGATATACGCCTATGCAATTTAGGTCTCGATAAACTTTTGACTTCATAAACGATATCTAACCGATCGATGTCCACGAGAAAGAAACTAATCATAATCGTAAGAAAATTCGACTTAAAGTCAATAACAGCCGTTAATAAGATTTACTCGCAGAATAAGATTTACTACCTCATATAAATAAATCTCCCTTAGACTGACTGATTTGAAAGCATAATATATTCTGACAGGAGTGAAGACTATGAAAAGAGTCGTAACAGTTCCCTGATTTCAGAAATTTATTTTATTTTATATATTTTACGTATTTTATATTTTGAAACTTGGCTTATCTGATTAAATCCTCAAGGACATACTGTCAGTCATTCGACACCGTTCCCAACAATGAGGGGAAATTTATTAATATTTTTTGTTATGGGTTTCACAATTTTCACTTCCTTTGGTATTCAATTTCCTTCGAAGTTATAGAAAGCGATCCGGGCTGTATATCCTACGGCTTCTAATAACTTTAAAACTAAAATGAAGTCTGTTAATGAACAAAAACTAAAACTAAACTTATTTTTCTTTTTAAGTTGATATTGTTGGATGGCGAACTTGGTTGAAAAGAATCCATATAAAATACATAAAGTTTCTTAACTTAAACCATTTCTTTATTCTCAGAAGACCTGTGACGTCTTAAGCATACCTACTTTTCAAGTAGGACACGATAGAGATTCGCATATAATTATTTTTCTATATTTATAGATAAAAATTGGTCGCGATGATACACAAAATTAAAGCCCAAAAATTCAGCGGGATTCTAATCGTTTTTATAGTATAGTGTAGAAAACAGCGAGACCCCAAGGTACAAAAGCCAATTGTTACAAAATAAGATACAACATAGCTTCACATAGGTCATTCGATAAAGGAATGTAATGTTCAAATAATTATTTGAACAAACGTTTAAACAAGCGTTAAAACGTAAGAATTTGTATTTTTTTTATTTGAAAATGTAGATAATAAAACAAAGTTGCTTACCGCTGTCTATCGGCCTTCTATTCTTTATTCTACAAAAAAGTTGTTGATTTATTCATGAATGAGTAGTCGATATATTCAAGACCTAAGACGCGACGTCATTGCCGACTTTCGTCAAAGAAACTGAATATCAGAAAAAAGTTTTCGAATATTAATATGAAACTTCTTCGCCTGCTATAAATGTACTATTTCTGCTGGCGTATCATCCACGTGAACAACGGTTATGTCATCTATTACTCCAGAAGTTTTAACATATACAGTCTTGTAGCTTCTTATTCAACGAACCATTATATATAGTTCAAATCCCTTATTATACTAAATTTGTTTATTTAGGTATAACGCTTAGATAAAACCAGTGGCGGGGAGGTTAGGGGGGACCCCAGGCGGCACGCTTTTAATCTGCTTTTTTTTTTGTATCGTATAACCGGTAGGTATGTCCTGTAGGAAAAACTTTGAAACTCAACTTGCGCCCTTGGGCAATTTCGTAGTGGGACATTCCGTAGACAATACGTAGCGGCAGAAAATTTAGATTTGGCAAACGTTTTTTTGGTCGTCAAATTGCAAAGGCACCTGGGTCTGTCAGTGTCAAAGATAATTTAGATTTCACCTTTTGAGTGGCGATGAATTCAACTTCAACCGCGGGCCGCACGAACCCACACTATTCCACTGGGTAAAACTTTGTCTTCATTGGAGAATCTTTCTTCGCCAGCTGTGTGGAGTCTGACATTTCTGTTATCAATCATCAATCCGTGATACAATGTGGCTATATTATCGCCAACTTTCTGAAGTACTTGTCCTTCGCTACGGGACATAAAAAAGTCGCCATCTTTAAATAACGCAAACTATCGAAATCAAAAGTAGCCTATTAGTTGACTAGGTAAATAAGCTATATCCATGCAAAATTTCATGTACATCGGACCAGTGGGTCTTGCGTGATAGAATAACAAACACATCATCTTATTTTTTTTATATATTAGTATAGTAAAGACATCATACGTGTGTCAATCAGCCAGCCATCATACAGATCTCCGTTTAAGCTCTGTATGGCTGATTATATGTATATTTCTTTAGATAAGTAAAGTAAAGAATTTGTAACTATATGTCTGCTTTTTATTTAGCATCTCAGAACTAGGAATACTCAACAATGCGCCAGAAACCTATTAACAGACGGAAATTATTTATCACTTCTAATTTTAACACCGCACCTTTTACGATTAAATTCTCAATAAATTATTTCGACGTCCAATTACAATAGTACATGACGGTAAAGGAGCTCCACCGAAATATTATCACGAATAGTACTTACCACAAATCACATGGCGGGGCACATGACGTTGGTTTCCGCGGGAGACCGTTAAAACGAACGACGCGTTAGGGATCTGTATCACTAGCAACGAACAGAGTTAAAAGTTTTGGGGAAGGGCGTACAAATTAAATTTTCCGCAGCATTATATTACAGTATCCTTAGTACGAGGTTATTACGTTTCCTTAAAACCATCGCCGCTTACGTATTTATCTTACCGCTTATTTAAAACCCTTGTCAGTGTATGTATTAATTATCCCTGTAGTTCCAGGATCAGTATAGGGCTACGGTATCCCCTGTCTGTCGTTAGAGGCGACTAAAAGGGGGGCAAGAGTGGGAGCTCGAACCGTCTAGCCAGGCGGCCCGGAATGGACTACAGTAGGTATGTGTGGTCGCATAGTGTCGTAAAAACCAGATGGTGCGATGGGCTCAGCCGCTCACCTGGGTGGGGCCCGATGAGGCAACGCGATCAGAGAACTCCGATTGCGTTCCTTTGGAGATCCGGGAGTCCTCTTTGTAGCGTCGAGGACGGCCACAGGGGGGGTTGTAGTGTTGAAGGTTTCCCCCTCGAAAACAGAAAAAAAATATATGTATTCAATGTAAGTAAAATAAATTGTGTCATAATACTTATCTATAGTGTGTGATCACTACAAGGTGGCAGAACCAGTGCAATTATATATGTAGCGACCATCTTAGTCCTCGGGAGCAGTTGCTGTGTTCTTTTGTTAAGGGGTGGTAAAATATACATGGTAAATATAATAAACTTACATGAGTCATTCTAAATTAGTCCTCAAAGGTAGGTACAAAAATACTAAAATTGACTCGTAGTTATTATTCTACATTACACGTCATCGTTTAATCTTTCACTATCAGACATATCAGTTAAACAGGGATGCATTCAAATATATTACTCTGTACCATTTAGGTCTATTACACATGAATATTATGTTAGTTCAGTATTATTTTAGTGAGCGCATGGATTATGTACTAATGCTACTGCACCAGTTAACATAATTATTGTAAATTATTTTAAAGCCAAAATAAGCCTGATTAATGAAAATATAGCAAACGGTCTGGAAATAGTTAACGCCAGAGTAGGAATATGAGTATCACATAGAGACATTGTATGTATCAAAAGAAATGTATGGATATAAATATAATGTAGGAATGAAAATCGATATTTTACAATATCTTACTCCATATCTAGTAGATAACAGAGTAACACCTTCATCTTAAGATACAAAGCATATTTTTAGATGTACATACGTGTAATTAGAATTTAGGTGTGTATATAACTTGTATATAACTTGTATAAAAACACAAGGCACTGTTATATCGATTACATAAATAATTGCTATTTCAGTTACATATATACATAACATAATATAATGATAATGAGAGGTAGTATTATAGGGGTTTGCATTCAGTCATTTGGCCACATAACTAACCGTTAATGTCTTAGTACTTCAACAAATAACCCCATATAAAAGACTACTCGCAAAAACAGTACCCAATTGAGAAACTGTTTTAGTAAATATAATTTATGTTTATGCGGTTTTAGAGATAATTACTAAGTTGTCATAAATAATACTGTACGCGATAAGATAATTTTAAAGGTTTTTAGGATTTAGACATAGGCAGTGACGGCCTGGCAGCATTTATTTGCGTTTAATACTGAGATTACAACTACGAACTTCAGAGCAATACTTTTTTTAAATATTTACATTGTTCAACCCTTTTTATTTCCCACAACTGGACATAATAGGAAGATCAAAACATTCCTTGTGACGTGGGTACCGTAGACACACAAAAAAGGCTACACAAATACTGAAACCCAGCATCATTTAGATTTCTGCGTAGTCAGGGATCGTACCCAGAACCCATATGTTACATTATACTTATATTAGTATCTACCCATTCTTGTTTTTCATACAAAAATAAGATTCTTACAAATTTTAAATTGATTATATTATTATCTACAATTATATACGGAGATTTTTTTTTATATAATATGAAAGTATCAATGGAATGGTTCCTGCCGCCCATGGACATCTGTATCAATCCCAAAAAATAGTAGGTAGGTAGGATTCTGCCTTCAAGAAGTTATACAAATCTTACCACACTTAATCCAAATCAGTAAATAACACCTGTGTTCAGTTCAATCCAGTATCAGTTAAAAAATACGGATAAATATCACAATATCCGGGCAATGTCGTCCATACTCTGATATCCCGAAAAAGGATAAGCCGCAAGCAAACGGTAATAACGTTCCTCAACCCCATTGTGTTTAAATTATGGTGACCTGTTTGTATTAGAACTAGAAATTAAAACTGTCACGAACACGTATTTGGAGCGTCGGTTAGGGTCCATTCATTCAACGTTTGACCGTTTATTTCAATGGATTCGGTGGTTTATAAACAAGCTTGTCCGTTTTCTAATCTAAGGTAGATTCATCTCTTTGGGTAATACGACGACCGACATTGCGGAGCGTTGTTATTTAGTTAATTGATTTACAAGTTATTTTATATAAAATTGTTTGTTTTTTGTCTATATAAAGATAGTTATTCTCTGCATGTGGCGTTATAATGTATCGTAATATAACAAAGGATGAGCCACGCCATACCGTATCGTAATACGGTACTGCGACTCAAATCTTCTCGACTATATAAAGTTTATGATATTTCGTTTGAGCTCTTGTATACAACAATAGAAGTGTAAAAGCAAAATAAGCAAGAACATTAATTAAACAGGAATTTTGCTCGAACATTGCAGAATACCAGCCTGTAAGACGTAAGACAAAGTTTCGGAACGTTCACTATACGCGCCTGACTGATCAGAGTTCCGGGTTCGATTATCGGATAGAAGAACATGTAACTAATGATTTTAGAACAGTTATAGTAGGTGTCAACGATACACAGGATCCTTATGAGCTATAAGTATAGATACCGTCAACGTCATAATCATATTCGGTCATTACTTACGGCCACAAAAAATAGCCTAACCCTTAAACTAAAGACTAATTTATAATAATACCTAATTTCATCGATTTGTTTAATACACATAGTATTACCCAAATAACGCATGAAAATTATGAATAGGTAGGTATTGAATCGTATATAAGTAATGAGTAATTACGTTGTTGTATAATATATATATTCATAAACGCTTGAAAATTATACTATTGTGTGTGGTTACATAGCGAAATATATTCCGAGAAACATTTGAAATTCGCAATATTCATTAAATCTACCATGTTATTAATATCAAATATAAATGCAAATTCTTATGTATATAATATAATTCTTATGTATATAATCTAAATGTATATAATACAATATTCTTTGAGGCGTTGCTGTTTTGACTTTCGTTTTAGATAACATAAAATACGAATCGAATTAGAGGTTAATGATCGTACAACGAAGTAATGTCGAGTTAATCCTTATTTAATTTATAATTATTGGAAAATAAATATCATCATCATCATCATCAACACATCATTGTCTCACAGCTAGAACGATTATCCACTTACTAAAGACGGATATAAGTACGGATCGTTTGACCACACACACCTTTGAGAACATAATAATCCCACTAAAATGGCACTCATTGACATTGCACTTACTAACATCTCACTCACTAAAGTGAGAGACTCACTCACTCACAAAAATCTCACTTTAATATCTTACGCACTGTAATCTTTGTAACTAAAATCTCATTCACAAAAAAATCACACACTAAACATTTTTCACAAGTTCTTAACATTTCCATTCGCCGTCAAAGTGTGTGATAATTTTTGTCTATTTAGCAGGTACCTAACCTTGAAAACCCCGTATACCAAAAGGCTAGCACCAAAAGAAATAATTATATTAAATTATAAGTAAATCTACGTCTGTTTCCGACATAATGACCAGACAAAGTTGTTTTAACTCAATCTACAAATTCCATTAAAACAGAAAGTGTCCCTGGGGATGTATAAAAACGTGTGAACTAAATGAATGGTTGGAAACTTGTGCTAATTGTGTTACGCCCGACAGTGAACAAGCGACGAGATAAGTTATAACAAGTTGGCGATTCAACCGCCATTTATTGAGATAATTCTTTGGGAAATTGCGATGTTAAATTAATTTATTTAACATTACTATGATTAACTAATAAATTAAACTTTAATATAAGTGAGTGCGTGTGTACGCACCATATAAATAAGTCATCTGCGACTTTTACAGTTAGTTACGCTCACTTAGAACAGTGTTAGCGGAACGAAAAATAATTATTATTATTTATCAATTTTTTATTTGAAATATAAAAAAGACTGCTTAAAATTAAATAAAAAAAGAAAAACCACACTGCTAATAAGAGAAAAATCCACACTGCTAAAAAGAGAAAAAAAACCACTGAAATACCGAACTATTTCAGTGTTTAAAATAGACATTCTATGACAATCGTTAGATTAAATGGCACTTATTTTGAATTTATTTTTGATTTTTGTAGTCATTTTTTTGATTTTTTAAGTTTAAAACTCATTTTAAGTGAAAATGTACTGTAATTGTTTTTCTTCTGAGAAATAGTTATTTAAACCTATTATTCAAAGTTAGAAATGTCAGATCGGAAAAAAACTATTACTATTTTTTAAGTAATCTAAAAATATTACACGCTCGCTTTGACCTGGAATACAAGTCAAAATTTAAACAGCTGAAAAGGAGCGTGCTCAAAATACACTAGGAATAGTTTCTCCTCATCCTTTGTTACATTTCTAGATTTCCAAGATAATGAATGGATAAAAAATATCTGACGCTAATTTTGCTACAGACGTTGAATAAGGCGAGATATAACAGAGTTGCGATTCAAATGCAAATTTAATAATTTATTTCTTTTAGAAATTTCAATAGTAACAATAATAGGAGAATAATTATTTTATAAAAGAAAACCTTTTAAATAAATGATATGATTTTATTAGAAATCTATTTGAAATATTACGTACAAACAAAGCTGGAAAGTAGTACACAAATGCAAATTTAATAATTTATTTCTTTTAGAAATTTCAATCGTAAAAATAATTAGAGAATATTTTTTTTTATAAAAGAAAACCTTTTAAATAAAGGATGTTATTATATTAGAAATCTATTAAGTTCAAACAAAGTTGGAAAGTAGGACTCAGATGCAAATTTAATAATTTATTTCTTTTAGAAATTTCAATAGTAACAATAATAGAATAATAAAATAATTATTTTATTTTATAAAATAAAAATCTTTTAAATAAAGAATGGTATTTTATTAGAAATCTATTTGAAATAATCAGGTCAAATAAAGCTGGAAAGTAGTAAATACAAATACCTAAGTAAAATAAATCGATGCCAATAAACAATATCCACTTAATAATATTTTGAATTATTATTTTCATATAAAAATCACAACCGAAACGACGATCATGACATATATAATGCATTAAGCAACATTTTGTTACCAAAAATGAATTAATATTAGAATAATACGTATATTTGATTCGAATTTCATACACACGTAAGGTAATCGAATACAACTAGCATTTATAGTAGAAATTTTGTTTTGTTTGTTTGCAATATGTCCATAGTGTGTGTTTTACAAATCTCCAACCAAAACATGAACACACGTATACCTCCGACCTAAACTATGGTTTCACTTTGAGACGATTATTTTTAACTGAACGTAAGGAAAATGAACGGACCGTACATTTTAATCAATGTACGTTAAATATATCATAAGGTATATTATGCTATATTTCAAAACCATCGTTACATAAAAAAGGACTGGACATCCGTTTGTTCATTAAAATAAGAAAGAGTATAGTGAAGACAGGCGAGTCACGTACAAAGACTTATATATTTCTAAAATATGAAATGTCCACATTCAGCAATCCAATCCGTAAAGTCAAAAACATTACACACAATCGCTGGATGGCACAATATTATTTACTTACTGGGTGAGCCTCGCGGTAATACCTGCGTAAAAAAAAATTAACTTGACATAGTTACCTACTTATAGCCGAAATTTTAGACCTTATATAATTTAAACATTATAACATTGTTTCAGAGATGACAGAGAGCAACTGACATCAGCGGCAGTGTCGACGGCTGCGCGCGCGTAGAGCGCTAGTTTCTTGTGTATTATTTTTTCTGTGCGCAACTAATTACAATTTCTAAAATAGAATTAGCTAAGTTACGCCTTATGATATCAGCTATCCAACAGTGAAAGTCCTGTCAAAATCGGTCCAGCGGTTTCAGAGATTAAAAGTCAAAGTCAAAGTCAAATTTATAGTGGACAAAAGGTTACACTGATGACAATAAATTCAGTTTTAGGGCGCTATGTCCTGCCTTTCATAGGCGTACAATATAATACTGAGGTCAAGAAGAAAATATAATAAATAATTAATAATAATTAATAATTGATTAAATCAAACCATTTGATATCGATATTTTTAATAATTCAAGAATTCCTTAATCGAGTAATATGCTTTCGCGATCAAAAATTCGTGTAATTTTTGTTTAAACGAATGAACAAAAATTACAAGAATTTATATTAACGAGAAACAGACAGACACACAAAAAAAATAGTAATTGATGTGTTATCAGTATCGTATTACATATTGTGCTGTTATTTTGATATTACAAACAAACACGTCAATTTTGTTTGTTTGTATAGATGTATAGATAAAAAACATAACGAGTTTGAGATAAAAAATCATCGTATCCGACATACTCTAGCGGCAAGATAACCTATGTTTACATACCGACACCTATTTCTGCTTTTAACAACAATATTTAGAAAGGCTACTTTGTTCTGAGGCCTTCAATGCTTCCATCGATGTTTTGTCCAAAAGCTCTCGGAAGCTTTGATGTAAACTCCCATCTCTTGTCTGACGGATAATTTACGTTCGGGAATACAGACTGCTTTCGTGAACAAAGAATCGACGATAACACTGTTTTCGCAATATTTTCCGGTTATATTATCCTCTCTCTCTATAATTCGTTGAAGTATAGGTTGATTCTATAGATATCAAAAAAATACATGTTCGTTCCTTAAATAAAATTAGTATCGTCTTTCTTCCGGTGGGGCGGTAAGTTAAGAATTAACACTCTATTATATATAAATCAAAATACACAAACATTTTTACTTATTTGACACCGGTACATTAACGTAACTATGATATTTCAATCCATTTGCATAAATCGTGGTCGCGGTGAAACACAAAATTTTGTAATCATTACACATCTTATTTAATAACGAACATCTATACTAATATATAAAGCTGAA
>MOOZ01001651.1:93210-105334 GCA_002930495.1 Cecropterus lyciades | reverse complement strand
TAATAATTCTGTTTCGGGTTTGACTATTTTTGTACCTTCCCTGAGGCATCAACTACATAGGTAATCCGTCTCCGGGAAAATCTGCATCTTTTTCTCGGAGTTCTTTAAGTGTAGGTTTCGTCATTATCAATTTAGATTTTGCTGCTTTCCAACTGTGACCAGCTTTATTAGATAAGACTTTCATTCTATTTGAAATTGCTAATAAATGTCAATAACAAGAACGGTTTATTGAATTTTCGAACAATGTAAACTTGTTCATCTAGAACAGTTAATCTCAATGGTTTAGATCGTAATCTGCACGAAGCTCGACATAAATCTCAGAGCCCTCCGGAGTCTAACTTCCACCGTTACCGGATCCTCCACCGTCCTCCGATAGACTAGAGACTAGACCGCCTAAGACGCATAATATTAAGAAAGTTATACTGGGGAGTTTATACACTTTAACAGTGTGATTATGTAGTTAACTAAAATTGACTTATATGATTAAAAAATTATATTATAGCGGAATTGTTACATTCTTATATGCGGTTTTAATTTTTTTCTAATAAGTGTCACAGTCACGAACCGTGGCAACCACAGACAAACATTGGTGGCGGGGTCAGACGTGGTCTATACTTATAAAGTTTAACCTATTTACAGCTTAATGTACAGTCGTTATGCAGTCGTTTATATGGATACAGAAATATAACTTTATCTGCCACAGTCCATATCTGAGACGCTCAAGTCCGATATAATCAGAGCATAACTGTGCACGACGCACCGTCATGCCTTTCTTATATATGTATTAGATTTTAACTAAATATTTTATTACACTTGACGTTCAGAATCGGTAAAAAATATTTATTTACTCTACCTAACGCTAATTTTTATTAGTTTAATCATCTAGTAATTACGGTAATTTGAATTTACCAGGTGGTAGAACCAGTGTAGTATCATAGTAGTTACATTACTCCTTAATACTACAGATATTTTATGAAACGCTCAATCACGTTTTAAACACATTTTCCTTTCATTTACTTTAACAAATTATTGAGAACAGTTTACTAGGTTAATACTCGACTTATTTTTTTCTTACTAAAATACGCAACTATGTTCGATAAATGTACCGTTATTTTTACTTTAGAGTATTTTTTTGTATATATTTTTATTAAAATCTTAAGTACTTACTTGACCGTGTTATATTCGTGTTTTCTCATTAAAACCGTTGCACTGAATAAACGTCTATGTATACAAATCGCTTGTATATTCAAATTCTTCAAATGCTAGCAATGCAATGGAGTCGTTTGCATTAATTTAGTCTCAATGCCTTACTTTACTTTGAAGAATATCTCAAACGGTATCTGTACACATAGAGAAAGAGACTGTGTACACAGAACAAAGATAAAGTGTAATGCATACATATTACTGTCTTTTAACAGCAGTGCCTTATAACAGCAGTGTTATGCGCTGCTGTGTTCTGATCTGAAGGGTGTGGTAAGGGAGACATACTTTTCCGAGGCATTCCATCTTAGTCCTCAGGGGTAACAACGCATCTGTGACTAACCTTAGGTGAGACTTTGATCTTACGTAGGGTTGTTTTCAGATGTCCATGGACAGCAGTAGCCACTTACCATCAGATGGGCTTAATGCTCGTTTGCTACGTCCTTACTATAAAAATAAAATGAATAAAATAGTATTTTATGAATAAAATAAATAATCTAACATTCATGATATTAATAATTCTATTACTATTATTTATTTAACGTAACTTTATTAAACTCCATATTAATACGTACCTGTGCGAAAACAATCGACATAATTCGTTTATCTATTACCAACATTACTTACTAGTCCTATTGTAAGTTGTTTAAGTATTTACACACAATAAACAAATTAAGTTTTATATTGAAGTTTTTGCAAATACTTGTAGCGTAGTAAAACACAATCATGATCATCGCCAAATTTTTAGTAATTGATTTGAAGTTTATTTAGGTATATAATGCAAAACTTGTTTAATAGGTGTTGAAACATTTTTTATTTTTAAATTACACTTTATTATATATTTATTAATACTACAATTGACACCTACATATATTATAGTAGGTTATGTCCGCGGCTCCGTGAGCTTCGGTTATGTCTGTCACGGTGATGAGTATCCTATGAGTTAATCTAGGTCATAAACTATATGGCTGCCAATTTCAGCGAAATCCGACCAGTAGTTGTTGCGTGAAAGATTAATAAACACACATATGTACATCTTCATAAACTTTCGCATTTATGATATTGGTATGTTGGGGAAATTGCCTTTAGTCTCTAGTTACTCACACCTGCGTTCCACTGCACATATTGCAATGAAACATAAATTCGACAAATTTGCTTGCAATGTGATAATGAAGATAGTACCAGCACAATATATGAACATTCTAAAACTTATGACACGGCAAGCTGCTGGCTAAGTATCTAGATGCGATGAGGTTTATTGAATCAGCCCTAAAGCGTTATAATGCAAATTACACAGTAAACTTAATCGCTTATACGCGGCCACGCACGAATAGCTTTAGGTACTAAGAAAAATAATCTAATATTCGTATATCACAGAGTATACGAAATCGAGCAATGGAAGTCTACGCTCCAAGAACTTCTCGATCTACTCGACCGGGAAATGTCTGCATTAAAAGACGAGAAGGCGTCTACAGAGCGGGAGCTAGAACAACTTAATATGCCTTTGTTGGTCTGCTCTGAATGTCTATCGAACAGAGACGGCAGACGGAGCACTGAGTTAACATATGATCTGGCTGATACTGAGCTGAAGAAGGTATGTTGTCTAGTGAAATTGATTATAGAATTGAGTTATTGAATGTTAGGTCATAATTAACTAGGAATTTGAAACTAATTCTCGCTACAGTTGCCATGAACCAAGTTAAAGCGCCTAGAGTAATATCTTTCTTAGTCAAATGAGAACTAAGTATTTTTTTTATTATATTAAAGTAGCAAACCAGCATGCAGTCCATTTGATGGATAGTGGCCAATGCCGGCCATGGACATCTGCAATCAACCCCAGATAAGATCAGTCTTACCTAAGGTTGGCCACATATGCGTTGCTACCCCTGAGGACTAAGTGGGAACGCCTCGGATGATTAGGTATGTCTCATTTACCCTTCAGACCATAATACAGCTGGCAGCATACAAAGGGCACTGCCACCTACAAAACTAAGTAGCCTTAAATAATGTTGTTATTCAACAAAAGTAAATATGGCGTTGGTCCCACTGCTGTTAAAAGACAGAGTGTTATTTAACGACATAATACAAGCTACACAATCTATTTTTAAATATATGAGAACATACACAAGACATTCATGGTAATATTGAAATAAAAATATATATTATATGAAATACTTTTCCTCTAAAACTGTAAGTCGACTTAAACTTCTCAGTGATGTTCTATCAGGGCCGATTTTACTGGGACGTTAACATAATTTCGATCGTACAAATAGATTTTATAAGCAGCTTTTAGTAGCGTACAATATACATAAATGGAAAAGGTATTAGAATAGTAGTTTTATATGAAACATAGGGAAGATACTTCGATGTTTTCAACACAAAAACCATAACAGAAGATAATTCTAGTGGGAAGCGTTTAAATGAGTCGAATGGAATCAAACGCTTGTTCTGTTTACACATTGTTTAATGGAACTTTATGGGTATATTTTAGTTTTGTATCGAGTTTTATTTCAAGAATAGTAACAAGCGGGCGTATATCTTTTTGTATGTGATAATTGTACATACCGACCTGTAAAGTCTCTGTCGCTTTTAACTACACCACATATCTATTTTGCATTTAATGGTTCTATAGCAAGCGTACCCCTAATAGTTCTTTTTCTGCCGTTTTATTTAAATGTATTGATTAAATAGTTATTAAACAATCTTAGATTCGACATACTTAAAGCAATCATTATCATTCTTCAGTGCGGTTTGTTAAAAAATACAAATACGAAATCTATTTGTTCGCAATATAATACTATTTAAAATTATTATTTTCAGGAACTTTGCGTAACCGAAAGCAACAAGAAGATGCTGATAGACCGTTGTCAATCTGCCTGGGAAAAGATAAACAAGTTGGAAGTTGTCAAATTCAAACTACAACTGGATTTGAACGATAAGAATGAAACTCTTCAAATTGATAAAGATATGCTTAACCTTGACAAGGACTGTGCAAACATTACTTATAAAACGGATTCTCTCAAGAATCCGAAAAGGTATCGATATAAATAACTTCTTAGGGATTTAGTACCGATAATAAATAAATAGCTACAGAAGCTTTCACTCATGTTAATTGTTTATTTCGTTAGTTCGTTAGTTTAGTTATTTAACTTTAAATTGTAAATACTTTTAAAATAATAGATGGATTTTAATGTAATTAAGACTTTATATCTCCATCGTCCTATTTGTTATATGTATGGATATTAAAGTTTCACACAGAAGAACGCTCGCGAATGAAAAGTGTCATTTGGTCAAATTGTAAGAAGATTTTTATATCAGGGTCATATTGATTGGTGGAATCGAAATTTGACCACCAACCCAAGTTACATTCCGCTAAACCAAATCAAATATCGATCACACGCCATCATTTATTCCTACAACATTTTTTCCATTTTAAAAATGACTTTGTGACACAGCTATGCGTTGATAGAACTTCTACAAATATAGCTTATAGATAAATATATAATGGATTTGATTGAAATCTCAAAACAAACTATTTAAAGGGGCGTTTATGTTATTAATAACTTACGTAATAGAAGTGGCAAATGAGCTTAAGAAGGATGACATTATTAGGGAGTTCTCACCCTCCTACGTTTTCATCTTGTCAACGAGTAGGCAGGTAAAGATTATTCGGATCACGAGCATGTCCTCTTTGCTCGGACAGATTCTCGGAAAGTTAATGTCTGCCAGCTTGTATTAATATTAAATCTAATTAAGGTAATATGATATTATACTGGTATAAAACATTTTCACCAGTAACCAGTGGCGGATTTACTAAAAGACTGAGTGGGCTGGAGCCTAGGTCGGCAAATTTTAGGGGCGGCAAATAGAATACTATCTTGTCTTAGAATGGCCCTTTGGTTAGTCCTACTCGAAGTTGATCACTGATAGTTTGTTGTTAATGATTAAATTGGTAAACATTAATTTATTGACAATAACGTCATTATTTAACGATATTTTTTATAGAATGATCACCTACGAACAGTGGCTAGACAAATGCGAAGCGACGAAGAAGATGGCAACAGACGAACTTCAAGACACGTTACGTCTTCGTGAGTCGTTGTTCGTGGCGCGCGGAAGAGCCAGGAACGCATTGCGAGCGCAAACCGACGTCACCAACTACATGATGCGTCGGCGAGTGTACGAAACGCAGAGAGCAAGGAACGAGCTGCAGTGGCAAAAAATGAAGGTAATCTTGACAATGTTGATACGAGTATCATACAGGTTTGCAGATGCTCCGGGTCTGATCAACACTTAGCAAGATATTTAAATGATATATTAGATAGCCTTTGAGTCTGGTTGGTTTCACTTTGTCTATGAGCCTTCAAGGTGGTATAATCAGTGTAGTTCAACCGGGGAAGTACCACCGCGACTCCTATTTCCAGCGTGAAGCAGTTCTTGCTTTTTGTTGGAAGGGTGTGGTTGCCGGCTCACTTATATATGAGGCGACAATCTTAGTCCTCGGGAGTAGTAATGTATCTGTGACCGACTTCAAATAGAACCCCTGTTCTATATGAAGTTGCTTACGGATATATAAGTAGATCTATAGGTGCCAGTCACCACTTACCATCAGGTGGACAGCATGCTCGTTGGCTACTTCAATCTGATAAAAAAAATGTGTCCATGATAAATGTGTTATCATCTTAGAATGTTAGCATTATTGGTAATGGAGAATCCTAACTTAGTACACTCGTTTTATGAGAAGTATTCACTGCCGCCCTATATCTATAAAATTGATCGCTAAAATATTAGGAGCTCTACTTAGTGTTCGAGGACTAAGTCGGAATGCCATATATATTTCTCAACAACATCCTTAAAACCAGAACACAGCAGGACGTAACAAAACTAACACGTGTTGGTATATAGTAGTGGTGATTTCTAAGGTCGTAACAGCTCCACCGATTTCATAGACCTAACAAAAATCTTCTAAGCGAGATAACTCCACAGATGGAAGAAAACATGGACAAGCTAGCGACAGAACTGAAGACTATTGGCGAACAATTCGCTGATAAAGTGAATGCCCTTAAAGTGGCCGAAACACGGCTAGAGACTAGAGGCTACAGGCCGGGAATCGAACTGGCTGGCGACGAAGCTGATATTGGTTTGAAGGAAGAGGTCCGTAACTTGCGAGAAACTATCCGACAACTGCAGGAGAAGCTGGATTGTGCAAAGTAAGTAGCATTTTAGTCCTTAGAAATCAGTAAGATCTAATGGTAGATTATTTTTTAAGTATCTGTTCAAACGCTTGCTAGAGTCGAGGAATGATCATAGAGCTAGCATATACTTCGGTCAGTGAATTAGCCTAACTGTCCCACGAGATAATGCTGCCAGCATTCTGGGAAATCATACTAGGGATAGTAATTTGGATGCAGCTTTTTATATATAATTTTAAACAATGTTATAATGTATATGTACGTTTTATATACAAGTATAATTATAATCTGAATTGTTTACATATGAATATATTCTTATAGGGCAATTGTAAGTGGAATTTACATACGATTTACACAAGATCGAATATTAATATAAGAATAATAAATTAATGGTTATTTTTGCAAATAACTATTCTTGATCTGACATAACTACGTTTTTGAAACCATTTAATTTTATTATATGGGAATTATATATTATTACTTTTATATTTTTATATCACCTAAAAACTTTTACTATATTATATAGATTATTTAAAAATAAGAATGTTACAATCTCTTTCAAAAGAGGACATTTTCTTTACTATAAAGTCATATTTATCATACACATTACTGTAAAAATATGTTAGTTTTAAAGTCGATAAAACGAATAGAAAATTTCGTGTTATAAGAAATAATGAGTCTAGTGTTATAAGTCTACAAATTACTACTATGAGATATTATGAGAACTTGAATCAGTGTAGACGATTACATTTGTTTTTGCTTCATTGTTAACGATTCATAAGTTTGTATGGAATTTCCCGTACTTGTCATTGTAAATAAGAATATTCACATAATTGTTGATATTACGTAAAGTGATTGATCGCCGGGACGAACGAGGTGTTTCTAGAGGCCTTTGCCCTACAGGAAGCGAATCATGTTAGACGAGTCCTAGACTGTAGACAGCGATAAACAATTATAAAGTACTCATGATACAAGAAAACGGTAATTTGTTGCAATAAATGTATGTAACGCATTTGCATATCGGCATACTATTATGGCCTTAATTATTTTGCTTTGTACGGTAATGTTGTGGTTGTTTTGTTTATAAATAACTAAGAGGAAAGTCACATTATCGTTTTATTAAGGTACAATTACCGATTATTGTAAGAAATAATTAATATTCGAGGATTTTTTAAGTTAGATGAGGTATCTTTTCTTTCCTAAGTAATCCCTTTATTTATACTGCCATCCCGTTTTTGCAAATAAACAAGCAAGTACATACTACATATTAAAATGTATTATGACATTGTTCAAGATACAAATTTGTATACAGATGACCTATAAGTAAGTTTTTACAAAAAAATAACTTCGCCATACAATTTCGTACAACGGGAGTTGGCAGGAGTGCACGCTAAAACATTTATAAGTTCTAAAGTAAAGGCGAAGTAAATGCCTAGACTCCTAGTTTGTCTATGAATTCGGAATAGCTTTAATACTGTATATAGTATACTACCACAAATACTCTGTTGAGTACAACCTCCTGGAAATGTCCGAAATTGACATGAATATGTTAGGCTGACTGCATCATCCACACCGAAGGTGCCCAAATAGTCGACTTGGTTGTCTTTCGAATGTCAAATTAGGAAAGAAAAATATGATTTTGTCTGTAATAGCATGTTCGATGTCTACAGATCCCTTATCCGAGGGCCACAAAACATTAGTTTCAAGCGTCAACAGCTCTGCGCTGGAAGCGCGATGAGCATTAAATATTTTTATGTCTGATCTCATAAGGCTTCGATATTTCGAGTAAAATGAAGCGATATTTATCAAAATTTTCTCAATGCTGACAATGGTAAGTAAATGTTTCGTGGCTGTCAGGTTAGGCGACATACAACTAAAGCGTTTATAACTGGTTAATTGGTCCCTCAGCGACCTAGCGAATTTGCCCGGTGACCTGGTAAAGGAACATTTAACTTAAGACCTATTTAGCAATAACATCGTCAAAACTGCAGTCACGTAAGCATAGGTAATGATCCAACTGCTGATTCACCGATTTAACTTATCATTTTTAAAAACGCTTCATGTGGAATCAGCATGTTTTGAATTAGCAAAATTACGTGCTTTTACTAGTAGCTAATAAATTTTAAAAACGTACGGAAAACGCCATGACAAGCTGTTGCCAATCAATGTAAAAAAGAATAAAGTAGTGTTTTCTTCTTAGAAACCACTTAACTGGTTTAATTTTTGGAAAGAAAGGCCTGATGAACTCTTCTTTCGTGCAGCGTTTAAATTTTAGTTTTAGGCAAGTTTTACGCGTTACTTTATCAGGAAGGTGCGTCATCTTACTAATATTATATATGTGAAAGTTTGTGAGGAAGCTGTTACTCTTTCTCGCATAATCACTAATCGGATTTGTTGAAATTTGGCACACAGTATATGACCTAGATTAAACCATAGAATAGATACTCCTTATTGCCATGGTAGACGTGACTGTAGCGGGTAGAGCCGCGGGAATATCCTAGTAGACAATAAATCCCCTGAACGTATTTCATTAGGAGTCTACACAGTACTATATCGTTGTTGTTAAGTCTTCAAGTTGAACAAAAGGAACAAATTGTGTCACGTTATTATCTCGTTGCGGGATTGTTGGCTTGAGCTTTCAGTTTTAAGAGATTTTAAGACAAATTTTTAAAAGGGTGGACGTGTTAATTTTTTTGGATGACTACTTGAAAATATATTTTTCTTTGTAGTATTCATGGACAAAGTGAGCAAACTTGGATGACTTGGATATATTATTAAATCAACACAAGTTTGTGATATTTTCTAGGGTAAATTTCTATATGAAAGTGTATTTTTGATAGTTTTTGACTTAATAAGTAAAAGACGTAGAGAAATGTGGATATCTTAGTGTATTTAATGATATGAAGCGTTTCAAATTCCTCTCTATTATTATTTGACCATTAGGCACCTGTCAGACACCTGACTGAACTCAGGAAGTGAGAAACCGGGTATTCATATGTATTTTATATGATATGGAAGTAATAAACGAGCATGCAGTCCACCTGATAGTAAGTGGCCCACTACCGCCCAAGGACATCTGTAAACAACCTCAGATAAGATCAGCCTTTTATCTGATGTTGGACACAGATGCGTTGCTACCTCTAAAACTAATTTCAAACGCTTTGGATAAGTATGTCTTTCTTATTGCACCCTTCAGAGCAGAACACAGCACGGCTTAACTATTGTTATTAAGAAGAAATAGGTTTTTTTTATATAATATGGAAGTAGCAAACGAGTATGTAGCCAGCCCACCTGATGGTAAGTGGCTACTGCCGCCCATGGACATTTGTAATCAACCCTAGGTAACCTTAGGAATAAGATGGAATGCTTCGGAAATGTATGTCTCACAACAGCGCATGACACTGCTCTTATTAGGCAGAAATTGGTGTGACGGTGGTGTCTCCAGTGTCGAACCACAAAGAGTTCTACCGCCTTCAATATAGGTGTGACGGTGATCCCGTCGAGTTGATCCAACAGGGTCCTGCTAACTTGACTGTTGGATTTTATTGATTAATTACATTCAACATCTTGGCTTAAGGCACTAGCTATTGTGGTTACACTCAATATTGTTATCTTTCAGAGCCACCTACAATGCTCTGGAGGCGGCATCGATCAAAATCGCGATCGATCTCAACGATAAGGAGCAATCCTTGGAGACGGATACAAGGGCCCTCGAAATGAGATCGGCTCTCGAGCCCAAGAAACCCCAGGGCACCGATAAGAACCTCATCCTCGCCAGCATGCAGGATGAGGTACCGAAGATGGAAGGATGAACATAATATTTCCACTACAAGTATTCTTCACTGTGAAGAGTAAAAGTTTATTACAGATTATTGGAAAATTGCTTGTAAAAGCGATAATCTTTTTCTTTTATTAAAATTACGTTTGTTGTTGTTTTTTAAACATTTCGAATTATTGAATATTTTTGGAGTCTTGTTAAGGTTTTTTTGTAATCTTTTTGGTTCGTATAATAATGAGAGTTACAATAATTAAATTTATTTGTTTTTATTATTTAAAACTTATTAAGCATTTTATTTCTTACGTACAATGGTATTTTGTATGGGTATAAATGTTGTCTAAAGTTTTTTAACCGCTTGAAGGTCTCAAACAAGGTTTACAACTTAATACACCATAAAAGTAACTATCGAGTAGATAATTCTTAACAAAAAATATACTTATGGTAACTTGCCTAACTTTATATAGGTACCAACGGGACTTCAGTGCATAGTAGTCCATGGCATCAGTAGATGATAACAAAGTCGTGACGGGTCAAACATTGGTTGGGTGACCGTCGACTATAAATGTCTATAATTTCTTGCAAGTTGATACCCTCAATATTTTGGACCATGAGAAATAGTTAATAGTGTAGTTAACCATTTATTGTCATTTTTTATTTTAAGTTCTTTCACCATTAACCGATTAAATGTTCTATCCGCGTTATGTTAAAAAATAAGTATCTTGTATTTGGATCGAGACCTCCGTGGGAGGCCTATATAGATAGAAGTTAGAATAATTCTATATACTATAATTATATAGTATATAGAATTACTGTAACGAATTATAGAATAATTCTATATTTTAATTCTATATAATATATTACAAATAGAATTACCAAATCTAACCCTAATGGAAGATGGACCACCCAACGGTTTGTTCGTGGTTCATTTCCCGCACTGGACAAGATTTGCTATAAAAAGGTAACATTCCACTGGGATGTTACATTCGAACTTCCAGACTACAGAACACTGGGTAAGACAAGTTTTAGATTGCTTTTGGGAGCTTAACACTGATTCGCCGTAGATCACGAGATACTATGTACAAAAGTACTATTTATAGTTTTAGGCAACATTTTTGTCCCCTTTATTGCAAACATGTGTTAAAGAAGGGAATTTAAGGTTAAATTTGAAGTACAAAAAAAATATACTTAACTCAGCTATATTTTGTGACAAATAAATAGTAGGGTACTGTTGCTGTTTTAGATTTTTTTGAGGTACTACATTTTTTGCCGTCAGGAATAGCATCAACTTCTACGATCGACTTTATGTTCAAGTATTTTTCTGTGCTGTGTGCGGTCGGTCTCAAATAGCACCACTCCGTCCCTATTCCCTAAATGTCGTTGGAGAGCAACCGACAAAAATCTAGGAGATCATCTTATGTGTTATATCAAAACCTACTGCTGTCACCAACGCTGCCAGGACGCGTTGACTATTGTAACGGAGCAGTGGTGAGATGCTTTAAAGTGGTGAGGTGCGGTGACAAAGGGGTGAGGTGAGGAGCAGCGAGGGGAAGGGGGGTGAGGTGTGGTGAGGATAGGTGAGGTGCAATAATTACTTTTGGCGGAGACGTCATTATTGAAAAAGAATTGGAAGTAAAACGTTGGTTAAAAAGTATATTTCTAGTGTGTTATTTTTTAGCGTTATAATATAAAAAGCCCTATTAAGACCTACGTCCAACTGTGTACTTTATCTGGGCTGATGGATAAATGGATTCATCTATACAAAATGAATACAGATTTTTATGGATAACAGTGACCACTGACCTATCAACTACACATTAGTCACGAAATGCATTTTATCACATATTTTAAATTTCTTTGCTATTTTTTTATGAATCTAAAATTGTAACGTAGCGGTGGTGAGATGCTCTTATGTGGAGAGGTGCGGTGACGAGAGGGATGAGATGAGGCGAGGGGG
>MOOZ01001651.1:82710-93191 GCA_002930495.1 Cecropterus lyciades | reverse complement strand
AGAGGTGTGGTGGTTGACGTTTGGCAGAGCTATCAATATATTTAAAATAAGAATGAGAACAATATAATTTAATAGTCAAATATTCCTAAAAAGTGTATTTTATTATTGCATGTCCTTTCCGTCGTTATAAAATACAACAACACTTTTTTTAACATACTTGTCACTAGGTAAGAATTATTAACTAAATGATCTAAATCTATAACAACTTTGTACGCGTTAATAAACAAAAGCAGCTATTAATTTCAGGACTGAATATATTAGAATAGGATACTTGTAATTTAGAAGTAGCAAAAGAGCATACAGTCCAACTGATGGTAAGTGGCGCAGTAGCCATATTTGGGGTTGATTACATATGTCCATCTGTAGTCTACTCCAGATAAGAGTCGTACCTGATGTTGGTCATAGATGCGTTGCTACCCCGGACAACTGAGTTAGAATGCCTCGGAAAGAATGACGCCCTTAACATATCCTTTAGACCAGAAAAAGCTCAGAATAAATCGCTTAACACTTTTTATGAAGCAGAAATAAATGTGGCGGTAATGTTTCCAGAATCTAGCTAGAATTTAGAAAGGGTTCTACCACCTTCGTACAAAATTTCACTTTATACCATTTTTTTAACTCTAAATCTCTTTACGGAAACAGGTGCGTATAATTTTTTTTTATTGGCACGTAAATGTTTACTCCGAAAATCATTACGACAGATTAAATAAGATAAAATTACAAAAATACCGCAAACAGGAGTTAAGCTTAATATAACATAGGCAACCAAAACCACGTAGTTACAGCAATAAAATTAAGTCAAACCAAGCACAGGAAATAATAGCATTTATAGCTACGCGAACGTTCTCATACAAATGATTTCATACACGGAAACAGAGACGCTCTAAAATCGATCAGATTTATTTCCGGCAGGATCACTTCAAATTAGGAAGTGTTAATAAGACTAAATTGATCATGTAATCCATAGATTCTCAATCTTATTTGGTCTTCCGCCTATTTTGATGAATAATCATTTTCTAGCGTCCTTTCCCTTCGGCTTCTTAAGCATGAAGAATCCAAATACCTCCCATTTGGATTTTAGTCATACATTTTAAAAAGTCAGGTCAACTTTCGCATCTTATTCCCGCCCTCAACCTCCCTAATCCAACACCCTGAGATTTTCTCTGGGCTTTTAAATATCCCCCGTAGGTCTGCATCGATTACTGTGCTTATTTCTGAAGTGTACGAATTTTAAAAAATACTTTGAGAATTGCTGGCTTAACAAAAAACGCTTCCTAAGTTCGCATAGAGGCAACAATCATTACATCCATTGAAACTTTGAACCACACTCTGTTCGACTCGATCGTAATCACTCCAGCTATGTATGACACATATCAATAATTAAAATCGTTAATGCATCGAGTAGTTCACGTCGTGTATCTAGAGGTTGTTTACATTTGACTTTTAGTTACCGCGGAAGTAAATCGCCTTTGTTCCAAAAGTTGGGCGATTCTGCGAACTTACTGCATGGAACAAAATAAATAAAAAATCTAAGATTATTAACTATGGGTACCATACTAAAATAAAGAAGTAAGAATTCAATCTTTTAGGTCTGTAAGGTCTTAGCTCGAACCATTGAACCAATTTTAAATGGTACTTTTAATATAAGATACGTGATATAAAAAAGAAACAGGTTTATGGAATATTTTATATGGATTATTTAAAAAAAGTTTTATAGACTATTGCCTTAGAAACATTTAAATATCCGTAAAAATCTATGAAAAGCACAAAAGAAAAAATGTTCCACGTTGAGAACCGCTTTTGTACCAATATAGTTAAGTAAATGATGTTTCATTTACAAATATAAACCTCACACATATCAGATATCAAATTCAACTATATATCAACATATATAAACTAAATTCAGGACATATTAGTCGAAAATCCATCAATAATATCCAAATTTGTATGAGAAATGGAGTTCCGAGTATATTGTCATATTAATCATGATTGTTATTGAATAGCCCCCAAAGTATCATCTGTATACAAGCATTCTGGCGCCTGGGGCTAGCTCCGAAGGCTGTCCGGTCAGATTCGGCGTAAGGAGTCATGTGGATTGCTTCTTGATTTTACTATGACTACGTTCACTGACTCACTAACTGCGGTCGAATAATGGAAGTGTTAAATGTATTATGCTTTACTGGAGCGTGTAGGTAAACTTTAACGTTTGCCAATCAAATACATTTAATCCGCTACTAATTTCGGCAAAATAATTTGCCTCATATATTATATTTTCAAACAAAGTAATCTGAAAATAAATATGAAATATTTATTGCCTCCCCTACCCTCTTCTCTAATATCAGTGGTTGACGTGTGCCTCCCTCTCCCCCCGTTCCAATGGCGGCACTCTAAAGTCATGCGGTTTAGGACGAGAAGAATAACGCGCATTGGACAACACACTGATAGCACCGACTTTTATAAAGTCAAAATTATTTAACATTTCCTAAAATTAAATACAAATTTAAAGTATAGTCAATATATCTTAATGAATCATATCTATTCTAAGCACTTCCTAGAATAAATTCTTGTATTTTATACGCTCATATAAAATCGAAATATTTAATACTTTTGGGTATTTAACTGGTTTGAATTGATTTACATTCACGAGTAATCTAAATATTGTATTTCACGTGCGATAAATTTACAAGTATAATTATGTAGCATTTTAAATTATAACGTAACGTTTATTTACGTCAACACCATTAAAAAACAAAAGGAAAACGTACCATAGGGATTATCAAACCAATAGAGATAATGCAATGCTGCGTCGTATGTCATTGTTCCGTAAATACAAATAAACAAAAAAAAAAACAAATATTTATAATTTAAATTCCAAATTCAAATTTAAATTTGGAACGTCTCATCCACGCTTTCATTTCATCGTCCAAAACGGATTTCCTATTTAGAAGTTTCGGGTTTGGAACAGTACAAAGATTGGATTCCTGACTCGCGGTACAGCCTGCGCCCCACCTCTCGGTCGCCGTTCATAGCGTAAGCCTACATATTTAAACTCGTATCATTTACGATCGGTCGTCGATAGAGACGAATTTTCAAGCCCGCGAACTTTTACGATAATCGACCGACAATCGTGTTTTATTAAATCCTTATGTTCAGAGTGCGGATTAGCAGTCATTTTCTAGTACTAACTGATGTGAATTATTTAGCAGCGCGTATGAATACGGTAAAAGCGGTGAGTGCTGTTTGAAAGTTTATGACGGTTTATTGTGTATTATTTAACAACTTTTACTACGGTCTTCCTTTTGTGCTGAGATTATTTAAGGGTTTTATTAAGCAGCTTAAATATTATAATCTTAAACATTATAATTCATTAAAAAGGAATTTGATTTGAAAATGGAAAGCTATTGACAAACTACATTTAAAAGTGACACTCGTATCTCGTAATGCAACTGCAAGGTATTTAAGTACCTAAACCAGTATTGTTACGTAATAGTAACGCCTGTATTTTAGCATTATCTGAGACAATGTAGAGTAGTGCGTTGAGAAAATCTTTGGTATTTAAAATGTTATGCAATTGCTCTAAAATTTTATTACGTTCAGTTGATTTGTATAAATAAATATTTTTTTATACAAATCAACTTTTTTTATCTTGCATTAAATATCTTTTTAATTTTTTTTAATAAATTAAGTTTTCGGGTAACTGAAAATAAGCCGCGAAATTGTAATTTTAAATATTAAATAAAATATAAACGGATACACTCAAAATGTTGAAGTAAATTAATACTGGTATGATATTATTTTATTTTTCTTAGCACAAATAAATAATTTGTAGCTATTATATTTTTTTATTCTTTTTTTATATTTAGTTGGACAATTTTTATTTTAAACTTAAACTATTTTATTGTAACCTACATATATTTTACGACAATTTTATAAGCAATCCGTAAATACAAATATAGACGATGGTCATAAGCGCCTTAATATTTTCATTTCTGCATCCAATTTTACAATCATGTGCTTATCGTTCACAATCTCGTGTATTAATACACCTGACAGAACATTACCCATATACTTGTAAGACCTCTTCCGTATTCAATAGAAATGTACCCGGAACACCGACCACTTCCCACTTAAGCGGAGACAAATTTCATAACAAAATACGAGTGTATAAACGGCATTGAGTCGTATCGTATCTATAAATAATGTAACATCTATATCTATATACAACTCGTAAATTTGTAATGATTACGATTAAATAAATATGATATTAACAAATAATAAAGCTTCTATTACTTTGGGTACGTCCATACTACATACATACAAGAGTACATATCTACTCTTTAAACTATTGAAAGATATTTTAATGAGATTATAGAATATTAGGTAAATAAGTAACTATGATATTTTGCAGTTTAGTTGATTACAAGCTTTACCTTATATAGGTTTCATTTTTTTTATAATTTTGTATACATTCAGTCGTATTCAATACATGAATAATGTCTCAATAACGTAACTTACCCAAATTTAAGTTAATTTATTTTGATAAACAGCTAAATAAGTTTGCCATTTACACAATCAGGCACAGTAATAAATACTGAACATAAAATGTTTTAAAATGCCTACCCTACACAAACCCTAAAATGCTTCAAATGGCTGCTTTCAGTGTATAAATGAAGGTTCTAATAAACTACTTGGACATAACTGAATAGATCTCAACTTAACTCCAAATAGTACCCAATAACAAAAGAAATTAAGAAAATTTTGCTGTTTAACAATCTGTCAATATACTCGTATTTAGTCTGTAGAATAAACTTAGCGTAAAAGAGGCCCTAATTGTCATATTACTCTACGTTGTTGAGTATTTAATGAGTTGGTATATTCTTGAATTTTCTATTTATTTTACGCACGATAAACTGTTTATGATTTTACTACCGTATTACGCATCCAAAAATCTTATATAAACATGCTTAAGAAAGATTTCAATGAAACGTGGGATGTTTATTGGTAAACAAAGGAAAATTAATTCTGCGAACGGAAAATTAAGATTTACCAAGGAACCGATGCTTATTAATTTCGTTACACTTTAATGAATTAACTAATTTTAACTTTGTAATAACGTACGTAAGTGCTTATTTACACAATACCGCACCGCAACGCAACTGCGTGGGCAGGTTCAATTTTCACACGGACCACATTTAGCCTTTAATGGTTGCAATTTTTTTTTACTAAAAATTCAAAATAAAATTGTTTCAATAGAAAAAACTAGAATTAGTGAGTAATATGATATTAGTAAGTAGTTAAATTGAAGAAGTTGCAACGAAGCCATTCATAATTGACCATAGCTTTCCGACATTTTATCGATGTTGTGTGGTATGGCTGTCGTACATATAAATAGACATTAAGAATGTCTTTTTTATTAACACCAGTGACAAACGACAAATAGATGGTTAATAGTCAACATTGGCAAGAATTCCGCATATAATAGTTACCATCTTTAAATAGTGCAAAATATTGAAATTAAAAGTAGTCTATAAGGTAACCAGGTAAATAAGCTATATCCATGCAAAATTTCATGTAAGTCGGGCTAGTGGTGCTTGCGTAATTGAGTAACAAACAGAAAAACCATCAAACTCGAAGAATAAGACCCAGTTTAATAGTTTAGTAATAAAAAAATTAAGTCTGGTGATTTATACTGGTCATCAAGAAATTATTTTTTCGTGTTCCCGTAAGTTATACATTTTAAATATACACCTGAAACAACAAAATAACTTTAAACTTTAATTCGAATTCTCAACTACACAGCCATTTCTAACGTGGAAACAATGAAGAACACGAATTAAAAATTCAGCGCAGTTAGCGAAGTGCTTAAAGAATTTCTTGTCTCGAAACGAATTTCTTGCTTCTTCATAAATAAAGATTCTTATTAAGCGCTTGTTTTGTATTTTCTTAATTTTCTACAGTTTTCTCGTTATAATCTATGCATTTGAGACTAATTCCTTGCTTGCGGCTTCGCCTACATTTATTTTTACGTAGAATTTTTATCGCTCTCAATTGAAAGGGTAGAAAGTAGAAACGGAAAGCCTAAGCTTTATATGAGCCTAAGGAATAGTACCAGCGAAATTTATTGTTTTACAGTTATATTGTTATTGTTCAGTTTATAAGTTGACAGTGTAAAAATTAACATAGAAAAAGACCGTATTGATTCAAGTGACTTTGCAAATATCATGGCAAACTCCGGTCCGTAGGTTTCCTTGCGATGTTTACATTCATGTAAAATGCATATAAAAAAAATAGTGTAGGATTAAGCTTTACGGCCATGTAGATCCGGGATTAGAATAGAGCTACAGCATCCCCTGCCTGGCGTAAGAGGCGACTAGAAGGGGCTTCCGGGGTTGCGGGTGGCGAGTGGGAACACGAACCGTCCAGCGAGGTGACCCCGAGAAGGAAGGCGGTATGTGTGGTCGCATATTGTCGTAAAGACCAGACGGTGCGGTGGGCTCAGCCGCTCATTTGGGCGGAGCCCGATGGGGCAACGTGCTCAGAGGACTCCGATTGCGTTCCTTTGGAGATCTCGGAGTCTTCTTCGCAGCACCGAGGATGGCCACCGGGGGGATTTTGGTGCGGTAAAAGTCCCACATAACCTGGCATCGCTCCCTCGGCGCCAGGTACCTTTTGAAGGTTTCCCCCTCGAGAACAAAAAAGAAGGATTGAGGGTTACAACTTATATTACGTATATTAATATTGTGAGGTCTGACCAAAAACATTACATATAATGTTTTTGACCCTACCGATAGTACACAAAGCTTATTAAAGAAAATATTAGATAATAATAGTAGGTATCTTTATTGTGTTGCGTATTTGTATTGTGTTTCGCTAATTCATCCTATTGCCATTTACTGTTTTTATATGTAAAATCAGCATCCATGGCTTTGTATGTCCAAATTTACAAAAGTAGACGATGAAACATGATTTTTCACACCTTGTATTTTACATTCTTGCATTTTATACAAGTTTTAATTTCCATTAACGAAGTTTTCACAGAAATATCTGAGTCACCCAAAACGATTTTGGTCGGGTTTAGCTAGTTTATTTATAATAAATATAAGATTAGAAAGGATATAACAGCTTATATCAACGTAACACACTCTAGACCCTGTATGTATTTTTAGATCTCCTAGAAAATTCTTTTGAAAGTTATTTCCGTAGCAGTTGTCAATGAACAATGGTTTGTAACGTGTTATGAAGTATCGATTATCTCTAATAGTCTAGTGGCTTGAACTCGCCGAAGGTTCGCGTGATGCCAACAAACTGGATTGACGCGTCAAATTACGTCACATATTTATCTTGCAACAGTAATGCACTTGATTGGGTCGAAATATTATATTTTGTTAAAATCGGTCTTATCAGTGATACCGGGATGGATTGGACCTTGAGATGGGTTCTTCTTATCTCTCTCCAGCGAAAACACAGCCTTTCAAACCGTTTGAAAAATCTTTTGTTTTATGTTTTCAAGCAAAATGTCCAGTTTCAGTTATAAAGATATAATAACCATAATAATATAGTATATGAGTAAGTTAATATTGATACAATCAGGGCTGGCCCTACCATAGGGTGAACGAAGCGGCCGCTTTAGGCGCTAAGTCCCAGAGGACACATATTTAGGGCCGCCAAATTTTGACATAGGCAGTGACTGAATATTTAGACGTGGCGACTCTTTATGTTTTGGTCGTCAAATTGCAGACACAAGTGTCAAAGATTATTAAGATTTCAAAGGGGAGCCATGATTCAATCTCGCTTCACACAGTGTAAAGGGGTTTGCTCCAGGTCTCCTCCAGTTGAAGGGAAAGACTAATGGCCAGCAGTGAGATACATAGACAAAGTTGCAGCCATATGTATTGTAAACAAGATTACTCATACTGTGTAGAAAGCAAAGATCTTTTGAGATTTCTAGGCTCTAACGGCGGCGAGGCATTTGACCTCCCTGGCCGTAAGGGGCAGAGGATAACACGGAGTCCAAATCGTAAGGTCTTTTTGCTTTTTTACTTAAACCTTCAAAAGTTCTAGTAAAAAGAGCCTAACCAATTTTGTATTTGATGCAATCTTAACACTGAAAAATACTTTGAAAACTGGAAACTAATGAGGGAATATGTGTACTTACTTATTAATATTTTTCAGTTTAATTATATTCATATGTAATTATAATAATTCATAATGACGTACCACGCAATGAAATAATCTTTTCGATCTGCAAAAGATTCCGGGTTCGATTCCCTAGAGAACTAGAATAGAGATATCGTGGCCATGAGCATTAAACGCGTCACTTCCATTTTCATTATATTTTCCTTTTTTATAAACATCAATTTCTCTTTTTTTGTCTTGTACTGTAATTACCATGACTCCATTTTCCTTGCTTGTTTCGTAATTTTATATAAATCATGTTGTATAACACATTTTTATGTTTCTAAGATCGTTTTACGCAAAAAACCATTCCAGATACCAGGAAAATGGCCGGCGCACTATCTTCAGTACTCTTCATCTTCACTATAGCTACGTTCCTGTCTCGCGCAGGATATGCTGACGCCAATCCTGTTATCGGTAAGTCTTTAAATTGCTTTTTAACTTAATGAACTAAACCAGTTTTAACTACCTTTAGTTAAAACAAAATTGTATGTGAAACGTGCGGTAGCATGAATAGGCAAGACAGTTAAGAATATTTACCATATTTTTCTTCATTTTTAGCGTTAATAAGAATATAAATTGTAAAAATATGAACTATATATGAAAATATAAAACTTAGATTATGTTCCAAGTTCAACTACGGGGCGAACTATTCGTACACGTGTATCGGCATGGGCAAACTTTGTAACTTTTTCTCCGATTTTTCCCTTTTATTAACAAGCTAGGTAGGTATATCAATAAAAAATCCTCAGATTTTCTACAATGGTTATAAGTAGTCGATTTGGACACTAGATCAAATGTAATTAGTCTATATCTACACACACCGGCACATTTAGGGGAACACGAAATAAAGATAGATTTTTCAATGAATTTATTTTCTATAATTTTTTACTCTTACAAAATAATCACATTGCCTCAAAATAACTAAAATTAAACTTAAGTAAGCTAAACATAACACGTTTTTTAGAAATTAAACCTAAATTATGAAAATTCGCAATATAATAATAATAATAGAGAAAAGAGAACGAAAGAAAAAAGAAAACAATATTAATTAATACCGTGTACTGCCTTCGCGGGCTCGTAGAAGAGCTTGTATACGACTTTCCATGCTCTGAATTAGGCTGTCGATCATTTCTTGTGGCAAATTGTCCCACTCTTTCACTAATGCCAGTTTCAGCTCTTCAACGTTCCTAGGCGGTGGATTTGGCTTTCGAACTCTTCTTCCCAGAATGTCCCAGGCCTGTTCTATTGGGTTCATGTCCGGTGATCGTGCTGGCCACTTCATTTGAGTGACATCGAGGTAATTACTCACGATACGCGCAGTGTGGGGGCGCGCGTTATCGTGAATAAAAATGAAATCTTGGCCTATGAATGGGGCAAAAGTCATAACATATGGCTCTAGAATCTCTGTTACATATCGGTGTGCAGTGAGAGATCCATTTTCGATTGGCACTAACTCGATGCGAGCTCCTAAACAGATGCCACCCCATACCATTTCTGTGAAATTTGTCTGATTATATCGTTCTCCTCGATACATCCACATCCTTTCTCACCCGTCTACGTAATTTACACAAAAGCGGCTTTCATCGGTGAATAAAACGCCACCATTCCATTCACTCCACTCACTTGACCAATCTTGATGCTCACTAGCAAACCCTAATCTTGCCACACGATGAGCTGTCTCGAGTTTAGGCGCTTTTTCCGGCACATATGATCTTAATCCAACTTCGTTGAGACGTCTCCTAACTGTTCGTTCACTGACATTAACATTACGTACCTCAGCCAGTTGATTTCGAGTCTGAACAGCGGTTTGTCGACGATTTCTTAAAGTTTGCAAGGTGATAATTCGGTCATCAACGGTGGTTGTTGTCCGATTTCTGACTTGTCCTCGCCTGCGTACCTAAGATCCTGACTCCCTGTAGCGTTGAACAACACGATGAATCACTGATGTCGATACACCCAAAGCTCGACTTACTGAGCGGTAGGTATACCCCTCTTCGATCATATTTACAGCCATGGCCACTGAAGTTGCTGGCAAATCACTCATTTCGTATCATAATGGTGTACACAATTCAAAAACAAACAGTGGAATGAGCCACGGTCACTATGCAGAGCACCCAACAAAGATCTTATCAGAAACAATTCTAACGCTAAGTGTCAACAAATTCTTAAAGAGCAATAAATCCTGTCACCACACTTGTAAATGAGATGATTGCACTTGAGTCAATTTCTAGAGAGGGTAACAATACATAAATAATAACAACTTGTCAAGATAACGAGAACTATTGAAAAAATTCGACCTTTTT
>MOOZ01001651.1:62933-75116 GCA_002930495.1 Cecropterus lyciades | reverse complement strand
GTCCTGTAAATAAACCATGTCATACCATGCATTAAAACAAAGCCAAAATTGTACTAGTAGATAAGGTCGCAACTTTGACCTTAGCAAACTTTATTTTATTTACTGACAAATTTTTAAACACAGTACAAATAATAATTTATTTCAAAATGAAAATTCTTCCAGAAGCTTTGGGACCAGATTGTACATTTGAAAATTTGTAATATGTACAAATAACATACTATAAATATATAATAATATGGATATGATTCTTGTTGACTACTCAAATTTTTGTCTCTAAATAAAAGAAAAAACACACTTTCTACAGTCATAGCCCCACAGTATGATTTTCTGTGTCGTGGGTGCCATGGACACACAAAGACGAATACACAAACACCCAGACCCAGAACAGAAATCTAAACTCATCATTCAGATGTCTGTCTGGTCGGGAATCGAACCCGGGACCCACTGATTGTCAGACCGGTATAGTGACCGCTCTGCCTCGCGGGTCATTAAAATACTATTTTATATATAGTGACAGAATTTTAATTACACTAACTGCATAACCAAAGTAACTACCATATATAAATTGAATCATTAAATACTTAATGATGATAAGTACAAACAAAAATGGTTAGAATCAGTCTAAACATTTATTTATCTATTTTAAGACCACATAATATGCAATAGATCATTGATGCACACTAATTGTAAACCAATTTTTATAACCGTCTTATATAAAATTTAAGTGAAATAAAATGAAACAAACTTACCATTTTACCAAGAAATATAATGTGCCATGGAAGAGCTGACCCGCTAATATTTTTTCTGGTGGTAGGCCCCTAGCAAGGCCTCTCGGTTTTTCAACTTCCTGAAAAGTTTCATAATACATAATCATCAATTGTTGTGATCACTATAAACTGTTTACAGATTCAATTAATACTTGGTGGTCTCCAACTACTGAATGTTATCAGGATTGCATCAAATACATTTGGAATTTTTCAGTAATTGTTGTAACATGTAATTTAGACAGCCCGATAACTGTTGCAAAAACAGTGATATGGAATTCAAAATAATATACATGTTTGTGAGGAATCTCAATATTGTTGCTTACATAGTCTTTTTGAGGTTCACTGCTGCTTGTCCTTCTCTAACAGGGGTGTTTGTCAAAAGTAAATAAAATGTAAAAACAAAAAAAATACAATAATAGAACCATCTTAAGATCTTGTGTATTGACAAAAAAAAAAAATTATTTCTTTTATATTGAAATAGCAAACGAGCATGCAGTCCACCTAATGGTAAGTGGTTAGTGCCGCCCATGGACGTCTGTAAGCAACTTCATATCGATCACAGTTGCTTTGCTATTCCGGAGGACTGAGATGATTGCCTCATACATAAGTGAGCCAGCAACCACACCCTTCTAACAAAATGCAAGCGCCCCTGAACTGCTTCCCGCTAGAAATAGAATTGGCGGTGATACTTCCCCGGTCGAACTACACTGGTTCTACCACCTGTAAAATTATTATTATTGGGACAATATTAGTACCAGACCTCAACTTTTTTCTTCTTGTCAGCCCGTTTTGACCGCTTACGTGTAGAATGTCCCTCTTCAACTGTCTCAGCAGCTGTGGTTGGCATTGCCTCTCGTTCCCTCTTCAAACGTGCATCCTCATACGCTGATATCAACTCTGGACAATCTAGATTGTCTTCTGGCTCCCATGTATTGTCATCACTGCAATTTAATTAATTAGCACATGACATATATGGAAAATGTTTTATCAACAATAGAGTATTTGTAATTCTACTGTGAAAGACTTAACTAAATATCTACAACAATTTAAAGATACACAACATTTACACAATTTAGCATGCATAAAATTGTAGTTCAGCTACTAATATATGAGGCGAACTTCTTAGTTCTCAGGAGTATCAACGCATTTGTGATGGACTTCAGATAAAACCCCATTCTATTAGGTCTTTACCTATGAAATCGCTGTTCTGTCGTACTGGCCATTTCAAATCAAAATATTTTTTTTGGCTGATAATTCTAATTTCAATTTTATTTTATTTTAAAAACATGGAAGTTTTTTTGATTAATAGAAATAAATAGAAATTGTACAGAAAAAAATATGCTTCATTTATTTCATGAAAGACGGCAATTTCATAGGTAAAGACTTATTATATGAAGTTGCTTACAGTTGTCCATGGCGGCAGTAACCATTTACCATCCGGTGGACTGCTTGCTATTTCAATTAGGTAAGAAAAAAATTAACATACAACTTTAATAATCAAATTCACATTATTATAATCATTATAATAGGCACATTTAACTTTGTATCTGTAATACATGAGTGTATTAGTAAAAAAGCATAAAGGCTATTAATTTTCATTACAAGTACTATTTAAAACATAATATCAAGTTTCATAAATATATGGTAACTTACTTGGAATATCCTTTCCATTTCAGCAAGTATTCCACCTTTCCATTCTTTATACGTCTGTCCAGAACCTTCTCTACAGAGAATTCCTCATGTTTGCCACTCTGGGGTCCCACTTGTGGTAGCTGACTGACACTGGGTTCAGACTCCATAGGCTGTGAAGTCTGTGGGGTGTAGCTCAAATTGGTCTCCATTGATTCGTTCATTTTATACCCATGTAACTAAAAAGTATTATTCATATTAAAAATGGTAACAATACATAATAATGCAGGGCTAAATGGAAGATGGCTGCAGTGTGTGAACTCTATCTGATATATATTAGTTTTTTTTTAACCAACCAAAGAAGTTATCTATTTGTCACATATATTTTTGGCAAACAATCATGATATCCTGATATTAAGTAGCCACTGTTGTTCATGGTCAACCATAACCTACCCGAGATAGGATTATAATTCTTCAGGAGGTCACCCATGGATACATTGCTACCCCTGAGTACTAAGGTAGATGGTTCAGATAAGTTTATTTTCTAGCTGGAATGTAACCTTTTAAATATAAATGCAATGAATAGAATACAAAATTTACTGACAAATTTATACTGATGCTTTATTTTTTAGTACAATATAAAGTTTTACGTAATAAATTTTTCTAAACCCATTTTAAAAACGATATGCATTAAGCTAAGGAAACAAGCTGTGAGCACCAGACCAGATATTCCATACTATAACTTGTAAAATGCGAATATCATATTTATGAATACTAACAATGTCTTCCCTTTCTTTTTTTTCAGCCCGATATTTTTTGGCGCGGGCGGCATCTTTTGTTGGTCTACCCATGGTTAATATGTACTTAGATAGGTTACTTTATGGCCAATATTAACTACTCACTACGATTATACTAACACTGAAATGAAATAAATGACAGTAATGATTAATGATAAGCAAGATTTAATAAAATACATAAATAATACGAAAGTTGAAAGTAATGAAATATTATATATTATACATTTAATTTACAAATATAACATTATAAGAAAAGCCACCAATAACACGAAAATAATGATACATTAGCCTTCAAGACGCTAGTCGGTTAAATCTAAGCCCAATGTATTAGATAGGTTCAATAATGAATACAATATTAGTAATTGTCTTATGTTTATTTTTCACTTTTTACGACTCTTTTTAAAGCGTTAGGTATGGGAAGTATTAAGAATTTGCATACAATTATGTACCTATAAAACTACTCTATATTTGTTACCTACTTCACAGGTTAATTAGACGAATGTTGACCACAAGCACTTAGTATTATACTTTTAATTGAACTTTGTGAGCACAAGAATTGCTTTAAATAAATGAAATCGCTAAAATAAACATTTTCAGACAAGTTTATTAAGCTTATCTCAGTTTAAGCATATCTCAAATTGTCAGAAATTTCAGACTGACATTAATATTTGCAAATGGCGCGCGCCACAGAAAGCGTCTTTGTTACAGATAATAAATATTATTTATTTTAACACTTTTAACTCGGCATAAATAAGTATTTATTTTGTTAAAAGAACTTTGCTTCAAATAACAATTCAAGTCACGTATTCTATATTGTCATCAGTTGAGTGATGTTACAAAAATTATAATTAATGGATTTGGTTGGTTTATATGAACTCCCGGACCTTCAAGATGTCCTATTGGGAAGTAATACGTATTAAAAATTTAAAAGCATGCGTTTAGCATTACATTTTAGAAGTTAAAAAATATAGTAACAATCAAAACAATGCAAATCAAAATGTTTCAATAGATTAAATTATTATTCTGAATTAAAATACAGTCACATCGCATTAAATCATTTTAACACCTTACAATACCTATATAAGCTACACTACATAAACTAGGAGTTAGGCTGGCGGGATCTATTTACGTAGGAAATAATATAAGGTTTAAATTTAACATACAAACACTCCCTTTTTTGTTTTGCTTGCCCTAATCAATGTCATTTTGTTGTTTATAACGTTAAGTAGCATTCTATACTGATGGGTGATGGAAAACATCTGGATGGAAAGGTTATTTTTTAATAATTACTATCACAAACTTAAAAAAGAAGGATTTCATATTATTGGATTATATTAGTTTTACATGACTGTGATGTTTGTATGTAATACCTTCATGTAGGTTTTCAAATAAATGTGTTTGTCACATTCGATATGGAATAAATGTAATTTATTCCATATCGAATGTGACCCGAGAATAGTAAATATATGATTAAGCCTTTAAATTAAAAATTAATAACGGGATACGTTTATGCGTTATTACATTTTTTAAGGGACTGTTTTATAAAATTTAGAAATAAATATTAATAATTTTTAACCCTTCAAGAAACATTTAAATTACTTTTCAAGAAAGGTTGAAAGACCCCACTATACCAGATTGTTTTTAATAACATTGAAATAGTAAACGAGCGTCGAGTCTCTCTGATGGTAGGTGGTCACATCACCCTCGCATGGACATCTGAAAGCAGTGAAATATAGAAAAAGGTTTCTATCTGAAGTCAATACTCATTCTATCACCTTGTAAATATACTTAGTTGTGTTAAATTACTAAACAGGCGTTTAATTGCATTTGTAATGCCTAGTATCATTCAATCGTATTTTCTAGATACTAAAGAAGGATTATTTATGGGAACAGGTTTTTGGATATCATTTTTATTACTATATCGATAACAGACGTATACGTAATATCGAAATTATTTGGTCGTTATGACGTCACCACTAGTGTCAGTTCACTGACAGTGACAGTGACACTATTATTTGACACAACACTAGCTCTCATTAACTGTTCAAATCAAACTGTTCTCTATAAAATTAATTTTATCGAAATAAATATTTGAGTAACGACGTTTCAAAATTTTATAATTACATGCACAGCATGTGTTTTATATAATTGCATTTTTTATTATTCCTTATCCTAAATCCAGTCTTACATCGTTACATCTTTTAAACTATGGCTGAAACAGGACCGTTTTCAACAAGCACTGCATTTTGTGCCAAATGTGGCTCTATTCTACCTCTTCTTCAAGAATTTGGATCAGTGAAGTGTTACGCTTGCAAAGCAGTTTACGATGCCGAAAGTAAGTGAAAAATAAAATATATACAGAGACACGCTATATTATTGTTTAAAATAAGAGGTTATGATCTTAATTAATCATTATACATATGTGCTGGCTAGCAAACCTCATGCTATAGGAATAACTATAAAATTCAAAATAAACATGTGGATTGTGTATGGACTTGGCATAAAAAATATATGTGTACGTCGTTCACAACTGATTTGCTAGGCAATAAATGAGTTGTGTGTGTGTGATGACAATAAATGTGTCTTGTCAAATGTAGTTTTTAATTACATTCAAATATGTATATGTATTTAGGGAACTTCTGTCCTATTTGTAAACATTTAAACCTTAGATATATAATAAATATAACTTACATCAATATCTATTTTCAGATTACAGCAATCTGAACTTCCACTACACAATACATTTCAATAGTGTGTCAACAGTGTCCAACGATAATATTCTAAACATGGACAATCCTGAGGGCCCAGTTGTCGAGAGAAAATGTCCAAAGTGTGGTAATGACAGGATGTCCTATGCCACCCTACAGTTGAGGTCTGCTGATGAAGGGCAAACTGTTTTCTTCACATGTACATCTTGCAAGTATGTAAACTTTATGTATTATTTTTATTGGGTCAGTTGGACATTTTAAATGTCTGTTGTGTGGTAATGGTTGATTTACACATTTTCCGCCAGTAGGCTAGCCTATTTAGTAGCACGGCAGAAATTGGATTTGTCGCCACCAATTAGAAATATAAGTCAGCAAATAAAAAAAAAATGGTTGCCAGATCTAAATATTCTTCTGCCCCTAAAAAGTGCCATCTGAGGGTCCTGCACCCTTAGATCCACGCACTGTTTGGTGTTAAAGGTGTAAGGTTGTTATCATTCTATCATTTGTTTCTTATTATCTTATCATTCATCATCTTAGAAATTGGTGGATGAAAAGGAATCAACAAGATAGTAACTCTTCACTTCCATCATTCTCTTTCCATCATTCTCATGGATTTTGTAGGGTACAAAAACAAGACAAGAGTACGAGAGTATAAAATCCAGGAGATGGAAAGTTGTATTTTCCACTGTAATACCTGCTCCAACTGCGGGCAGCAATACGCATGCCCGGCACTGTAATTGTTGGCAAAAACACCCAATAGGGAAGGCATTCATTAATGATTGATGAACAATTATCTTAATTAATAGATTTTTTTATGTAATAGCAGTATGAGTATGCTTTCCGAAAGGAATAATAAGTTGAAGTCATTCATCTATAACTTAGTTACAGATGTCCATGGGCATTAGAGACCATTTAACTTAATTTAACTTATATGCTTGTAAAATTTGTTACATCTGCTAAAGTATAAAGGTATAGCACAAATTTGTATGGTACTAATAAGTATCTTATTGTTAGATTGAAACCAAAGAAATAAATCTAAGATTAGCAATAATAATTTTTATTATTTTACATTATGTTCAATACAATTATAAATATACTTGAAACTCTTGCACAGATCTATAAATGTTCCTAGAGAATAAAGCCCTTATAGTTCACATTATATTATATGCATTACTTGATTTTTAGTTGTTAAATTTTTTACATAAAATTTCCCTTACATTTATTGTATATTTTTTCACTATTACTTTTATTTTTCTTCTTCCAGGTACAAAGAAACAGAAAACTCATGAAGATATTTTTATAATCAAAAATGTAGTCATAATAGCTAAGTACACTTTTATATAACAATAATGTAAATAAAATGTTTAAATACATTTTTGACATTTTTATAGAAATGATGTTGTTGTATTCTCCAGTTTAAAAAGGGTACTTACCTGATATTCTGTTAGCATACTTTTGTATGGTCTCAGAATATCAGGCATGTTGCTTAAAGTAATGAATATCTGATACAGTCCAACAGGTGGTGATCACCGCCACCCATGAATGAAAAGACATCTGAGGTCAACATTATATCATTCTTTCCTAGATGCTTTGTCATTTCGGATTAAGATGGTGACCTAATATGTAATTATTTTCTACAAATTATAATTTATTGAAAAAAAAAAATATATATTTTACCTACTTCTTTTACGAGTTAGGGGAATCTGGTCAGAATGTAATTTCGGTAATATTTCACATTAATAAAGTTAAATTCTACTATGCGTCTCTACGTCTCTAGTAGCGTATAGAGCACTACATAATCGCGTATACTATAAATAAATAAATAAATCCCGCGCGGGTGTTTTGCAAAATTTATACGCAAGTATTATTCAGACTGAACTTTTTTTGAGTCAACCTATCCAGAATAGAAATGAAATAAAATTAAATACCTCTTTATTTTGCATAGGCCTACGGTGGCACTTACAAATTGTCAATTACTATATTTTTTCTTACACTACCACCGGATCGGATCTCGACCTCAACTGAAGATCCGGCAAGAAACTCAGTGGGTTTGTTTTTTTTCCTTGTATTACTTTGTATATATATTTTTTAACCATCTTGTTTTACATGAGCAATAATAGCTAGCTCCAGTATCTTGCCTTACATTTGACTAAACTAGACGTTTGTTTGGTAAGATACGCTACACTTTGACTTTTAATTAAATATTGAAATATATATAAATGCTCAGTCTGGGGTGTTTTGTCTTCTGTGTGATCAGAAATTTTATAATATGCTTTACGGCGCAGTTTTGTTCTTAATCACTGCTTTATACTTATTGAATGACAATTTTCTGATCTCAGCTAGAAGCTTATTGTAAAAGCATATACATTGACCCATAAAAGAGTATTAATTTAGTGAAGACGAGTTACATGTGCAAAGTGATTGTGCTTGTTCCTTGTATTTATATCATGCGTATTACGTACGTAACGTACACCGTTTATTAAATTTATTAATATTTTTCTTAACATAAATCAAGTTCTAATATTTAAATTGGGATACAACAGTTAGAATATTTATTTCTTTAAGTGAGGTTTTTGGGCCCAGAATATAAATGGCTAGTACAGCCCTCTTCTGCAATTCAAAGAGAGTATTGAGGTCTGAAGAGCACCCCCACAGCAGTATTCTAAGAAAAAAGCTGTGAAAGTAACTAAAATAAATTATTCTAGCTGTTTCAACATCTGTTAATAGTCTGATTTTTTTAACAGCATATACTGCAGAGCTAAGTCTCATGACAATTTTTCAATGTGAGGAGTAAAAGTAAGAATGGAGTATCGAACCTTGTGGAACGCCCATTGTAACAGTAGCGCCTGGCGATTTATGGCCATTTCAAAAAGCTAAGAGCCTTGTTACTGATCCTGTAGTGATGCAAGTTCTTGACCAGTTTGTCAAGGTGGAAACAACAAAAAGCCTTAGATAAATAAAAAAATACACCGAGGGCATCGCGTGATTAATCCCAGGCTAGTTAACTGCAGAGTTAAATGCAATAGGTACCAAGTTAATTTGAAAGTTAATCTTAAGTATATTTGAGAGAAAATAGGCGTCTTAAACAGAGTCTAGCAGTGTTTCAGGGCATCTAGTGCTTTATAAAGCACAAATAAGACATTTTTATACATGTTTACAAAACTGTACCCTGCGCGCGCTGGATACGTTTGCACAAAACTATTCGAAAAACGTTCCCATACATATTTTTTTAAATTTGGGAACGTTTTTCGAATACTTACTAGGCTACTACGTTACGCACAATATTGTCGACGTCATCTTTCGTTCGTTGTTTTCATTTCAATTCAAATCAGCATGAACTATCACGGTAATATATGAAATTCATTGGAATGATAGTGGCGCCATCTATCGAAAATTGGTCGTACCAACTCAGAAACCTTCTTATGCACAACAAACTTTGCTAAAGATCATCACAAATGCATAGTTTACGTGCATGCATTGTTTACGATTCTATATAGGACGTATAGGCAAACATTCATTTATATATAAAATAATATATATGTATAGATTTTGATTCTTAAACCTTGAGTTGCTTAAGTTAAGATCCATTAAATGTTGAAATCGTCCATAAATCATAATTTATTTATGAAGTCCAACTGACCATGCGGGATTTAGTAAAAACCTGGATCCCACTCGATTGGATCAGTCAATTCCGCAAATCTAGTCTCTATATGTATGTAGAATTAAATATTATATTTGATGCGAAATATATCCTCATCAACCCATTGTTGTTCCACTTCTGGGCACGGGTGTCCTCTTATAATGGGAAGGGTTAAGGACATACGAGTAAGAGAACATATACCACCGACCTGGCCTAGTGTGGGTTGGATGGGACAGGTGCGGAAAGTTTTCTGAAAAAAAGTACTCCAGAATGTGTGGAGTTTACCAATTTTAGATTTTTTTTAACTTTTAGGCATGTTGGTTTCCGCACTGCTTCCTTTACTATTAAGGCAAAGAGAAGTAATACGCACTCACCATAAAAGATCAAATTGCCACTATGCTATAAATCCACGAAAGTATATAGTTGTTGCAATATAAAAATATGATAACATTTGACATTGATTCCCCGAAACATAGTTTTTAAGACTTGAAAAAAAGTACAATGTACATGTTAGCCGAATAAAATATAATTAAATTTCATAAATATAATTATGAGCGTACGAAAACGCTCCGTTCCGAGGAGCAAATCGGGATTAAAAGAAATTCCTTATTTTATTACTAGCTTTTTAGTATTACATTCCTATCTTGTCATTACGGGAAAACTAATCAACCCACTAATACCTAAGTCATATCGATTAGATTTACTAGAACCTTTGCTTTACTTGCACACGTAGGTCAAACACCCAGATAGATGACCTAAATGGGATGCCTTGTAACGGGCGCGCAGTTCGTCGAATCGATAACCGATGACGAAGTAAGGTTTAATAGTGGCAGGTCTGCAAAGGGAACACAGGATGTCGCTTCTATCAGATGAACTGATAAATACTTGGATGTACCTTAACATGAGTAAGCTACCCTTGATATCAGTCCTGTTCCGGTAGATTGTCACAAGTAACTAGGTATTTCATACCTACTATGTTATTAGTCTTTGCCCTTTCTAACTTGTGCCGCTGCCAATGAATTTGCGTTCGTAATCTATATTTCCTTCAAATTCCTGTAATTCAAAATGGACCTCCGATATTGATTGTAATTTATCATCAAAATACAATTATCGTCTAAACCCAGCTTTATCTATTCGTAGTTCATCTTCATTACCTACTTTTTGTATCTTGGTCTTTACCACTATTTTTCGTACTAATGTTGATGAGGTGGAATTAAAATGTTTATAATAATACAAAATAATATTTTGTGATAGATATTACACTGGCATTTAATTTAATAGAACTTAAATGCCCCGCCTTAACACATTTAGTGAAGTGTTAAAATTATTAATTTACCTAATTCTTCACCTTGGTTGGCATAGTTTCTACTTATTTTCATCAATTACACACTTGCGAAATTATTGTCATTTTTACACCTTTTTTATAACTTCTGTTTATGTTTTATTTTGGAGTACAATTTAAAAGCGTGCGTATTGTGTTTATAATTTATTTAAATATCGAGACTGTAAAATATTACTCGGCGTTAGTAGCTTAATATTAAGTGCGTCTCCGTGCAAATGAGGACATGTTAAGCTATCGGTCCCGGTTTTATCATTAGATAGCAGTCGCTAACCATCGAAAACCTTTGGGTTTCTTTTTGAAATACGTATTTCGCTATACTCGCGTCACATCTATGAAAATAAAACAGCGTGTATATAGCATAAGTTGCAACAATTTTGATGCTTCATTGCTTGGCACGAGTTTCTTCCCACATGTGGTTTGAGGTGACGATAATAAAATTTAAAATCCGGCTTCTAAAAGCTGTCAGTGCGTTATCTCGGTAAAAGCTTTAAATGATAAAGATTTTATTGTTTTAGTTTTTTTTTAAGAATAAGCAAAATAACCTTCGATATAATAATAACAAGTACCTAATAGCTAGTTTAACTGTTAATGGTACAAGCAGATTTTAAGTAGAATTTATGTTCTTATATTACTTAAATACATACATACAGTTATCATTCAAATTAACAATGATTACCTAATTTTATTAATTCAGTTTTACATATAGATCAAAAATTGAATGAGTATTCTATGTTTTGAACGCAATCATTACGATTAGGTAATTATGTACAATAACCTGATAAAAGGGTAAATGAAAACATTTTCAGGAAGTCTATATGCATGACAGTTCTTTTTTAGAAAGGTATCTGAGGTAGAGGAGACTCAGGCCCAACCGTGCGATGTATTGGGTTGACGACGGTTCATTCTTATACCTGCTTAATACCGGTATCCTTTGATGTGAGAAGCATATAAATAAAGTCTTAAACTGATGTAAAACAGTTTGTAAAGCCTTACACTCTTCTTTTTCAGATTATAGAGAATTCGCAAACATATATTGCGACTTTGTTTGACGGTGGTAGAACTCTTTGTGGTTCGACTCCGGAAGCACCACCGCCACATCTATTTTTCCCTAATAACAGCAGTGTTATGCGCTGTTGTGTTCCGGTCTGAGGGGTGTGGTAAGGGAGACATTCTTTTCCGAGGCATTCCATCTTAGTCCTCAGGGTTAGCAACGCATCTGTGGCTAACCTTAGGTGAGATTTTGATCTTACTTAGGGTTGATTACGGGTGTCCATGGGCCGCAGTGGCCACTTACACCCTT
>MOOZ01001651.1:14870-27584 GCA_002930495.1 Cecropterus lyciades | reverse complement strand
AAAAAACTGTTATTTTGATATTACAAACAGACACTTCAATTTTATTTATATGTATAGATTGTCTCGTACAAAAAGCCGCATTTTTATAGTAACAGATTTTTTATTTTCGTTTTTCGATTTCGATTTTTTATTTATATAAGCATTGTCAGGATGATATACTTATATGAAATCACAGATAATCCACACAGTTATATTCGTATGCAGAGGCAGAATAATGAGCTGAAATATACTGCTGATAGAAGCAATCAGCTCTGATCAGGCGCCAGTACGTGTAGAGATTATGTTTGAGCCGACTATAATAAGTCGTGATCAAAAATAGAGCAGACAGTTAAGTAGGGACACCCAGTAGGCTTAAGATCAGACATTCGGTGCAAGTAGAAAAAAATCTCCATGTCAATCAAGTAACAGATAAAAATGTGACACGCAGTAAATCGCAGCCTGAGAATGTTAAAAATACAGAAGACGGATGTGCAAACTAATTCCTCAGCATCGGAATAAGATAAAAAAAAAAAAAAATTAATGTTCAATGCATCAAGGAACTGAATAAATAATGAAGAAGAAAAATAATAAAAAGTAACATTATTTCTTTCACTGCAAGATAGTTTGAGGAACCAAAACAGCCGCACAAATTAGTCATTGTTACATTGCATGTACAGTGATGTGCCGGATATTCGTATCCATATCCGCGGGTAAATGTATCCGTATTCGTCACTATTTAGGCGTATCACAAACCGATATTTTATACATTTTATTAAATTTACATTATTTATATATTAATTACATGTACAAAATTTTAAACTCCATATTGGTTATTAAAATCACATATTTAACTTATTTGTGTGTGATAACTGCAAAAATCAAATATCTAAACATTACAAATTAGTACGTATAATGACAATGTACTTTGCAATGATGGAGAAAAACGTAAAGAATATTGTTTTGAGGCAGCGTTATAAACTATTACTAAGGGCATAAGTCGAAAGATGTCAATAAAGCAATTGTCGCTTCAAAGCCACGCACATCAAGTAAGTACTTTTTAAGAAAACTGAGATCCGTATTCGCGGATCTATTTTAACAATCCGGCACATCTCTAACTGCATGCAGCAATGTTAATTATTTTGTACGTTTCTATTCCAAGATCGCGGCCGCCTCGTTTCATCTACCGATAGTTACTTTGTAGTGTAAAAATGACTGTTATTTCAGACACTAAAAACCTAACGTGTTTACCGTGATTTTACAACCAAGTAGTATTAAAGTATAGCGTAACCAGGCGTCCGGATAACGCTGTATATACTTTTGGAATGTCTGCCCGGCAAAATTAAACGGTGTCCAGCTTATCCGGCTTTTGTTTGGCTTTTTAATTTTGACCTCGCACTCTAGTAATACAAATTCGCGAGCGAAAGCTGATTCGTCATTCAATTTTATTTTCATTTAATTAAAATTTAAGAAGGTTTATGTTACAAAAAAGCTTGGTATTACACATAACATTTTTGTCGTATGTCGTATTAATACGAAGACACAAAATCCCTTAATAATTTAGGGCGTCCGGATTTTTATCCAAATGTCCCGCACAAACTGGCTACTAACTTTAAACGACCTGGCAACCCTACTTAAGTGTAGTGACGTACAACCAATATTTACAATAACGGTCTCTCTTACAGCGTAGGAATATGCGTAACACATAATACGACAGGCGTATCGTTACCGTGCCGATAAATGTTTAGGATGTCAAGTCATCTTGCAAATTGCTGTTGTAACAGGAAACGGCACGTTACTTCACGTTTAACAGCTGGCCAAACAAATTTTGCTGCTGGATTTCATAGTAATATTGTACGTAGTAGTTACTAAGTATTGTTACAGAAATTTAGTGCACGTAGACCCGTGACTTATGGAGATCTTGTTGAAATACAGTCTTAACCAATATCGGGGGTGGTTGGAAGTTGGATGGGTGACCGTTGGTGACTCAATCTGGAGCATCTGTTCTTCAGATGGCACATTTATCCATCGATCCCGATTGTTGGTATTGGGTCGATCTCGAACTTTTACAAAGATTCACTATTAACTTGTTTCTAATAAGTAATTATTGCGTTTCGGTGTGGTTGCTGGTTTATTTTCATATGGGACCATCTTAGCCCTCGGGAGTAGCACTACTCCTGTGATTAAGTTTAGACAGAACCCCTGCTGATATGATGTTACTTATTGATCTCTTAGGGCGGCTGTAATCACTTGCCATCAGGTTGACTGCATGCTTGTTTATTACTTCTGTCTAAAAATATGCTTTAGAGCATCGTGGTTGAATATGCTTTGGGCAAACGGTTAAGTAGACAGCAGTTTCAGCCACTCATGTACTTTAAAGATTCTTTATTTAATTTTTCATACACGTGTTAGTGCAAAGAGTGAACTTGCCATAATTTTTAAGTAGATAGTGAACGCGATAGTGTTGTAACCCAGTTTCTAGCGTCAAGTAGTGTTCAACTAACAAACGGTAAAAACTGATATAAAGTTGTAAATTAACTTACCTTTTTAAGCATTTATGTATACGAATACTCTACTTATGGAGATATGTTTATGTAATTATGCGTTCGTTTGAATTTTTTAGCTCAATTATTTTTTAGTCTAATTATAACATGAAAGTTGGATTTTATTCAGGTCAAGCGCTTAATAGTTGTAAGTAACTTTGTTATTCGCTTACAAGATACTTTAAAAATCGTTAGAATTAATTTGCGGACATTTTGACGGTATATTTTTTATATAGTATAGAAGTAGCAGTGTTTTCAGATCGTTATTATAAAATTACAGTATTTTCTACATAAAATTACAGAATTTTGTACAAAATTACAGTAGGTGACAGCTTAATACAGTAGACAGTAAAAGAGTGGAAAATACAGTAGATCTACTGTTATTATAGTGCATCTGGAAGCACTGTGAAGTAGCAAACAAGCATGCAGTCCACGTGATGGAAAGAAGTCAATGCCCTACGTAGACATCGGACTACGTTTATCGGTTGGCCCAAGATGCTTTGCTACCCCAAAGGACTACGTTGGAGCAAACGCCTTGCTACACATGGAGATTAAGATAATCGCCCCATATGACCATGAGCCGGTATCCACACACTTCCACCGAGACAGTGCTTCCACATCGTGATTACAAAATTACAGTGTTTCCTACTAAAAATACAAAAAAAGGGTTATTCATCATTTAAATTTTGAAATAATATTTACTGTATACTGTAATGATCCATTACAGTATAAAGAAAAAAGTTTAACTGTAATACAGTAGTTCTACTGTAATTACAGTGCACCTGGAAGCACGGGCGTACTATACTGGCGATCTTACAGCACCTACCTTACAATCCGAATTTCAACGTTGATAACTTACCACAAGGTGGAGTGAATGCTCGTTTGCTGCTTTTATTCATAAAAAAATCGAAAAATTAGATTTATTTAATGACTTAAGTGGTAAATTTATTATGCTCATAATAAATAATAAACTCATAATAAAATAATATTTCATTTCCCCTCTTAATGAGCAAATTTATTATGCTCATTAAAAGGGGAAATAATATATTATTTTAACAAATTAATTAGTTGGTACTTACTTCTCAAGTTTCTAATCGAATACTCATAATTTACTAAATTAAAATTTGAATGATTTTAGAAAATTTATAACTTGAAACTGAATTTCAATGAACAAGTAAATCCTGAAGAGTAAGTCTATATCAACGCATTTTAAATATGTTAATGAATTTGACCGAGATTTATTGCATTCATATAAGACTTGTATATGGAAAATCACAAATAAAATTAATAAAGACCAATTTTGTCTACGCTACTAGATATTTTACATGGTTATTTTAATTAACGTCAAAAAATAAGGAGGTTATACGCTTATAGAAATTCTATAGACTACTAATATTTAAATATGCAAACATATTGAATTTGCATAAATGTTCTGCTATATACTTTTTAAACGACAACGAATATAAATATAACATAAGTCATACAAATAAAATTTGGAGAGAATGATAATTAAGACCATAGGAATGTGTGAACTTTCTTATAAGAGATACGTAACAGATAACCGGATACCGCGCAGTTTACTTGAACCCGAGAGTTAACATTTACATAAGTGAAAATATTTAAATAAATAACCAGATCTAGGTAGTTAGGGCTGCTACATACTTTTTTGTGGAATAAAGTAGAGGGTGTTTAATTTTTGTAAAATTGCAAATATATTTGTTACGCTATTTCGAAACCTATGGCTGTCCTTCGACGACATTTTTGGAATTTGATTTTCATGTAGTATTTGTAATTTTGACGAATCGTGTAGCAAAAAAGTTATTATATGGGTCTAACATGTCGATCTGCCTAGTCTTTGTCTAAATGATGAGTATATGTACTCAGGGTCTGGGTTTTCATGTATTTGCCCATGATATCTACGACAAGGTAAATCTTAGTATAGGGCTGTACTGCAGAATGACACACCTCTCAATTAACAATACAGTATTATTTTAATTGGTACTGAACAAGTGATAAATTATTCAAATTTATGTAAATTGTTCAAATTTATGTAATAGTTCATTTAAATTGTATTTTTTTTACAATTTAAATGAACTTAACCGTAAGTCATTTGACGAAGCCATTGTAATTATTGGAAAAATTACAAGTTTAGCGTATATTTTATGCTTGCAACAGTAGGTATCAGCCAGCCTTGTTCAAACTTATCCTGGTTCAACAGAGACTAGTCAGCCCTGCACCTAGGCGCCAACAGGCTTTCTCTGCGAAAACGATCACGGTCAATGTCACGTTGTCATCGATAATCGCTGTGTTCTTGTCGCTTTTTGTTTTCTATTTTATTACTCACTCAAGCCTGCCTTCGTAGCTTCGTACAATGTAGACACCACGAAGGTGTTAGAATCTGCCGTGGTTCGACTATAGTGGGGTTCCCGACACACCTCTCCATGCTGTCTAATAGTGGTATTTAGAGACGTTCCAATACCCATAAGATATCGATAATTACTCATTTAAGTAGTACTTAAATTGTTTTTCGATACTAGTCATATGAGTACCCTTAAATTATCGATAATTACTCTTATCGATACATTTTATTTTTATGTTAATCGCACTAATATAAAAAGAGATTAATTTTTGGCATTATTGATGTTTAACAAGTTCCAAAATAATAGCCACAGATTTATTCATTACGAGTAAAGGTATGTTCCTTGTTTGTGTCATTGTTGCACCCGCTTTGGAAATTAAGTACTCACTTGGAACTGATGTTGCAACAACAATTAAATATTAGGGCAAACTTATACAAGTAGGGAAATATTTATTTCATCACATCCCATTCCATAGTCTGACTTGTTCACAAAGAAAGATGCGTTCAGAAATTAAAAATTGTTAAACAACATTTACAGTTTGATTCGATACGATACCAACTACTTTCGTTTCGATAGTAGTTAATATCGCAAGATTTATGTCGATGCTAAAAGTATTTGGTATCGAAACAAAAGTATCGAGTACATACTCGTATTTACTTGTATCGGAATGACCGTAGCAGTGTTGCACATTGCTTTGTTCTATTTGATGGCGTTTTTACGCAAGGACAGCAACGCACTTGTACCCCACCTAAGTTGGAGCTCCAACTATATTTCGGGTACATTACAGATATCCATGTTATTGAAATGACTAGTGAGATCATTAACATCAGTGTTATCGTAACCCATTTGTAAAATTATATCGCCATGTAAGTAGATCTGACTTGAACGGAACACACTAAAACATTTTTACAATATAGAGAGGTAATAAATAGAAGTAGCAAACAACAACCCCAAATAAGACAAAAGTCTTTTTTTTATAGTATGGAAGTAGCAAACGAGCATGCAGCCCACCTGATAGTAAGTGGCTACTGCCACCCATGGACATCTGTAAGCTACCACTGAGGACTAAGATGGAATGCCTCTGAAAAGTATGTCTCCCTTACCCACACTCTTTGGATCAGAACACAGCAGCGCATAACTCAGCTGTTATTAGGCAGAAATAGGTGTGGCGGTGGTGCTTCCGGAGTCGAACCACAAATAATTCTACCACCTTCAATGAGGTTGGCTGGACGTCTTACCTGAGGTTGCCTACAACTGCGTTTATATCCCGTTGATTAAGTCGAAATGCCTCGGTTAAGTATGTCTCCCTTCAAACTAGAATAAGCAGCGGTTAACACTACTGATATAGACAGAAATAGGTGTGGCGGTGGTGTCTTTGTAGTCTAATCATAAAGAGTTCTTCCACCTGTACAAAATGCTCAATGTTTGTATTACACTACAATCCTGGTTCTGCAGTTAGGACGATATTTATTAGACTTCTAGGGATTTAGGTCCATGGCAACTACAAAAAATGGTATACTAGATTATTCCCGCGGTTCCCGCTTCGATCAATTTTACCACGGTAATGAGTATCTCATGCGCTAATCCAGGTCATAAAATATCTCTACGTCAAATTTCAATGAAATCCGACTAAAAGTTTTAGCGTTAAAGAGTAACATACGTCCTCACAAAGTTACACAATTTGAATAGTAAGACTATATATTAGTAAGATTAGTGCGTTTTTATAAATAAATGTATGATGCATTATCCATTTTGCGTAGGACTAACAAATAAACGCGGTAAATTAAGATCTTATAATCAGTTAAAATACGCCAATGTTGGATTCAGAAGGCACAGGATCGGTTGGAGTGGCGCCGATTAGGGGAGGCCTATGTCCTGCAGTGGACCTCAAAAGGCTGATGGATGGATGGATGGATGGACGCCAATGTCCGTATCATATTTTATAATAATTTAATTATAATTATTTTTTTCATTCCAGGTCCAACATGGCGACACATATTACATCACATATAAAACGGACGACGTTCGTGTGGATTATCTTTGCTTTAGTCAATGTAAGTACTTGTTTAATTGCATGATTTTTGAATTGTCTCATATACCGTACGTATATATATATATATCTATGAACAGAATAACTTAACATAACATAAACATAAACGCTTTCTACACTCATAGCCCCACACTAGGATATTCTGGGTAGTGTCGTGGGCGCCATGGACACACAAATACGAATATACAAACACCCAGACCCAGAACAAAAAATTAAACTCATCATTCAGATGTCTGTCTGGCTGGGTATCGAACCCGGGACACGCAGTGGGTGTCAGATCTGTATGGTGACCGCTCTACCACGTGGGTCGTCAATTAATGTTATTTGCGTGAAAATCAAATATATTTTTTTTTTGTAAAATATTAAGCAAATAATATTGTACATTTATATTTTTCGATAATATTTTAATTTTAAACATACCTAAGTTTACATGTGCACGCATTAATTTTTTTTTTTAAATATTTAAGTGAGAAACGAGCATACAGTCTACCTGGTGGTAAGTGGACACTACCGCCCATGGACGTCTGGAATCTACGCACACATATAAAGTATAAATTACAAACATGAAATTATTTAGGCGCTGTTGTATTTTAGTTCTTGATTATGTTAAAAATATTGGATATCAGAATTTATGCGATTTTTGAATTTCTTGTCTAATTTCCGTAAGGGAATGTAAAAGGTTGACGAAATTAAGTAAAATTAAAAATTCACGTCTCTCTGTTAACTAAGGAGGCCTGGATCATACCAAGTCTATGCTACGTCAATGTCGATAAGTAAATGTTAGTCGAACTCGTCATATCTTTTTCTAATCATCCTTTAAACCTTCCCTTAGAAGATTTTTTTAGGAATTTTGAGTCGTTGGTCTTAATAGTCAAAACAACCGATTCTTTTGAGACGCTGCTGGATTGGACTTCAGCCGGACGGGAAAAGAAATGGTTTTGGTCACCGTTGCCGTTCCCAGCCATTGCTATGTGCGGACCATACACCTCTTGTCATACTGTGATTACGGTTGGTTCAAGAGCACCTCCAATGACGTTGAACCCCGGCTTAGTAAAGTTTAACAACTGCTATCTCATATGAATGTGACCGAAATCTTCAGTATCTTCATATATCCTCCGAAGTCGGAAGCTCGCATAATTACCCAGTCACTCATTAAACTTCCAACCGCGCCCATCTATACTTTGTAGACGGTACCTACGAGCCGCGAGGCCATGTGGTTTCTATACATGTCAGCAGTATTGTAGAGGTCACGATTCGAATATTGAGTGTTTGTAAACAGAAGTACTGGAAACTCGGGTCATTGGGTCAAGTTAACGTAAACGACTCCGATTGGTTTGGGTTACGATGTAGAATAGGGTTGTCAAAAATTTCTACCTAAAAAAATTCAGTGTTGGCGTATAGGGTTGTCGTTTGGAGGACTATTTTTTACTTGTGAAATTTTGAGTATATACTAAGAGTAAAACAGAATACTTATTTAATGATTTTCTACGTAACATCGCGACACCTATTTCTAGTGTGTAATTAAAAGCAAGAACTGCTTCTGCGATAGAATCTCATATGGCGACCATCTTAGTCTTCGGCAGTTACACATCTGTGACTGGCATTAGATAGAGTTTCCGTATGTAAAAAATCAGATATCTATGAGCGGCAATGACCACTAACCATCACTGCCTGCTTGTTTGCTACTACAATCATATATAAAAATAACAATTTAATTTCTATATGAACAAAAAACTAGGAAACAAAATAGGTTATAAAACTTATAGTAGCTTTTATAATGATGATTTGTTATAATAATCTCCTTATGTACTTAACCTTACTTTTTTAGTTATCTTGATTGTATGTTATTGGAAAGAAAAACAAAAAAATATACGTAGTCCAATTGTTACAAATTGTCCAATTAAATATGATTGAGATGTTCTGGCAATTTTATATGAAAAGAAAATAAAAATGTTCCGCACAGTCTGAGAAAGCGTTAACGATTTCGTTGTCTAAAAGTCCGCATACGAATAAGCATAATGGACATTTCATTCTGCTAGTCTATACATATAAATAAAATTGAAGTATCTGTTTGTAATATCAAAATAATAGCTTTTACCAAATGCAAGTAAGATACTGATAACAGAAAATCAACTACTAAAATCTGTTTGTCTGTCTCTTTGTTCTGGCTAATCTTAGAAAACACTGGACCAATTTTGACAGGACTTTCACTGTTAGATAGCTAACGTTATAAAACGTAACTTAGGCTTAGGTTTTTACTTTTATTTTGGAAAATATACTTAGGATTCTGCCCAAAAAATTAAAAGTTAAAAAATCGCGCGCGCTTTAAGCGCACGCAACCACTGTCTCTGCTAATGTCAGTTGCTATCAGTCCTCTCTGAAACAATGCTATAATGTTAAAATTGTATAAGGTCTACAGTTTCGCCTCTATGTCAAAATACATTTTTTAAACGCGAGTATATCCGCGGGGCTTAGTTAGTGTGAAATAAAACAAGAATACTTACTCGTACGATATTCGCATTCAATGACTAGGCGTTAGTTAACACAGTGCGTCTTCATTTCACAGTTTTTATCGTCTAACCCCGTTTCGTTGTCGAAGTGATGCTACGTATGCTGGCGTAGATTTGCGACTTTTCGTCTTTGAATCCGATTTTGCGATTTTTACTTATAAATTATACTTATTATTTATTACGAATATAACATTTTTTTTATAGTATGGAGCAATGTAGCAAACGAGCCTGCAGCTCATCTGATGGTAAGTGGCTACTGCCGCCCATGGATATCTGTAATCAATCCTAGGTAAGATCAAAGTCTCGTGAAAGGTTAGCCACAGATGCGTTGCTACCCTGAGGACTAAGATAGAATGCTTCGGAAAAGTATGTCTTCCTTACCACACCTTTCAGACCAGAATACAACAGCGCATAATACTGCTGTTATTAGGCAGAGATAGGAATGGCGGTGGTGCTTCCGGAGTCATGTCACAAAGAGTTCTCCCACCTTCGTTACATTAATTGAGATTTTGAGAAAAAAAAACCTAATAATGCTTTTTGCGAATAAACTTCCCGTTAGATCTTTATGTCGTGATTGTCAGAGATGAGTACACAAATATTCCAGACCAAAAACATAAGTCTAAATTTTCATTTAACTGTGTGATTCTGATTGGTTCGGAACACTCTACATGTCTGGTCCAATTAATGTGATTTCGTTCTACTGAACGACCACAGTATACTTACTGTACCAAGTTAAAACAATCGATTAATCGCATCGAGGAAGTAGTTAGTCTGCGCTGCCTCTTATCTCTTTGTAATGCAACGAATTGTATGTACGTGTTACATTTTGAGATGTAAATTCTCATTTTGCAGAACGGTATAGTCTGAATCTTAACTAGATAAAAAAACTGACTGGTAATAAAAAGTTGCTGAGTTTTCTCCTTCTGCGATGAGTGTGAAATAAGTGTTATAAATGTACTTGAACTGACAACAGAATAAGAGTAACAGTACACAATCCAGATTTGAAAGTAAAATTACGTTTTGATTTAATGAAAATCTAAGATATACCGAGTGCTAAGTTAATTACTTAGACTTTTTATTTTTTAAGATTTTTTCTCTAATTATGCTGTCGATCTTATGCATAAGATCCTTAATTTTTTTACTGACTTTGATTAAACCCAAATGTTAATTTCTTTTTGCACAAAATTATTCCCTGTCACTTTTAAATCTAGTAACTCTGTAACATTAAATAGATTTACATATTAGAAGTAGTAAGAAGTTTGTGTTACAAATCTAATTAACATACATTTTGCATGCAGCTGCAATTATTTCTCATTATAAGCGACGAAACGTGTTAATGATAGTGGTTTTGCCCATCGATCACGCTTCATAGATAGATAACATGTAACTACAAACTAGTTTAGAACACGTTTCTAAACAATCACACATCAATAGATTGATACCAAAAACGCATTCCATTCATCTCCGTATATCACAAAAAACAACACCGTTGGTAACAAGAATCGCTGCCGTCCTTGGCGAGGTCGATATCGAAACCAACGTGAGGTACCGTTTGTTCCTTGAGCTATCTGATGATAACTTTCTCGTCTAGTCGCCACAGCACAGGAAGAATGGTAGGATACAAACGTAAGCTCTGTTTTATACTGAATTGGATGAGCTATATATAGTGTTCTAGTTTGTTACATGAGATATAACAATAGTTTAACTATTCATACAAGAATCCATTAAAATACATACAGTACTAATAAATGCATTCGTGTTACTACAAAATTTAAAAAGTAAAAATGCCGAATATTATCTATTACTTACGGATATTATATTACTGATTTCCTGTTTTCGCGAAAGAAATGAAATCAAGTAGGTACATAAACACACTTCATGGTAATATATAAATCTTCAAATTTTAAGAGCCAGTTATGATCACAAAATTATAAATAATATAGTTTATTTAGACTGTACTGATCGCATCCGGTGTCCGCTTTTATAGGAGTCCACATATTTCTTGATATGAATTGAACAAACAATTTTTTAATTATTTATTATGAATATTCAATTCAAATTTCAATCGCATACGCATTTTACAATACTAAAATGCGCGTAATTTTCTGCACATCACGTTCCTACCGATCTTATTTTGCTATGTTCGCCGCAATGTCCGCTCCATTTGACACCGCGCGTGCGTCCGGCGGCACACATAGCGTGCATATTGCACGCACGCAACTGGACCGTGCGCGTAAAAACAAACGGATAACACAGCTCGCAGAATTCACTGTAGGATAGTAGCTGTTTAAATAGCTTAGTAAGTTAATGGTCGAAGTCTGTGGTTAGTGTGTGTGGCTCGTTAAATTGTTGGCACCCGTCAACAGTGCCGCCCCCGATAGTTGAAAAAGCGCACGTAGTAAAAGCAATCGGAGAAAAAACGTTTTAATGAATAAAATAACTTGTTACTAAGTAAACAAAAAATTGCAGGTTGATAATTTGAAATAATAGGCGTCGTATTTCTTTTTCAATTTCTTCAGTGAAAATAATATTTTTAGTTGTTTACTAAAATTGATAAAAAATCCAGTTAAATTAGAAGAAAAAAATGGAAGAAATTAACACAACAGTTATGTTCGTTGCTAACTTCTTTCTAAATTGCATAAGAAGCGAAGTGCTGACTGGATAGTAGCTAATCAATAGCTTAAATTATTGGTAGAGTCTTATATAGCTTATAGAATTCATTGCATTGCCTGGGTTCAAAGTGTTGATAGGGTAGAGGGTAGTTAATTTACTTAGCAAGTCAATGGTAGAAGTCTGAAGTTTTTAAAGTATAGAGTAGGTACAGAGTTAACGACAGACTCGATGTCATACATATCTATACTAATATTATAAAGCTGAAGAGTTTGTTTGTTTGTTTGAACGCGCTAATCTCAGGAACTACTAGTCCGATTTGAAAAATTCTTTCGGTGCTAGATAGCCCATTTATCGAGAAAGGCTACAGGCTATATATCATCACGCTAAGACCAGCAGGAGCGGAGCACCAATGAAGAATGTTTCAAAATCGGGTATTTTTTTTTCTGATGAGAGCTTCCGCTGCATGCGATGCGTAAACGGTTGAAGTTTCGTAAAAATTATGTATGGCAGAATTGATCCCCTTTAAAAGTACTAAAAAAAAGTCAGCGACAGCATTTATCTATCTTTTCAGGTAAACTCACTGTACCCTTTTATATGCTAACCAAATTTCTTCCAAAATAATGCATTATTTGCGAAGTTGTTTTTATAAATATAATACTTAT
>MOOZ01001651.1:4508-14794 GCA_002930495.1 Cecropterus lyciades | reverse complement strand
GTGAAACCGTGGGGCGCAGCTAGTCCGATTCTATATTAGTCCTTAGAATTAGCAATGCATCTGTGGCCGACTTCAGGTATATCTGGGTTCAGGTTCTGGGTATCTGGGTTGCTAACAGATGTCCATCGGCGGTAGTGGCCACTTGCCATCAGGTGGATTACAAGCTCGTTTTCTATACCTATGTTATAATGAATATGATGCAGGCTGAATAGTTACTAAGTTTAAATACTGAAGAATTGTTTGCATAGTTCGTTTAGTAACTAACTAAGTAAGATAATGTTCTCTTAGTGGTTCCTTGCGTCCACAACGTCTAATTGTTATTAATAAAATGAGAGCAAAGAACAGAGTAACGAGACTGCTTTAGCCATCATGCCGTCTATTTAGTACAAGAATGGTGATTGATTGCTAGATAATATCGTACCAAATTACCTTTCCGTGGTACTTTTTGTAGATCAGGTGGTTCATAATCAACCGCTCAATTGAGAGAGCGAGGTTCGAATTCCACCCATGCATCGTTATTTTTATTAAATGTGTATATTACTAATTAATTGACGACCGCGTGGCGGAGCGGTCACCATACCGGTCTGACACGCAGTGGGTCCTGGGTTCGATCCCCGGCCAGACAGATATCTGAATGATGAGTTTAGATTTCTGTTCTGGGGTTCTGGGTGTTTGTGTGTTCGTCTTTGTGTGTCCATGGCACCCACGACACAGGAGAAAATCCTACTGTGGGGCTATGAGTGTAGAAAGTGTGTTTTAATAATTACAACACATCGGTTCACAATTTGTTCTTTGCCAGCGCGGTGCCTATGCCCTGGACCCCTTTCAATTTGAGAGGAGACTCTTGTTCAGCCGTGGGACAGTACTTGACGATAAGAACTTTGTCTGCCTTACTGGAAATCGAACGCGGAACCCATTACGTATCAGATTGGTGTGATTAACACTCACTCACACGTATTTTGAACTAAAAAGACGCTTATAAGCTATAAAGGCGAAATAATTAGTAACGATTACGTGACATCGATGTACAGTGTGATAAGTTTAAACGTCAAATTGAAAGTTTTAATTGCAGTAAAAAGTTAACAAAAATGTGTGATCTGGAGTAGCTCCTACACCACTTCCTCCGTTAGAATGAAATAACTTTGCATAAAATAAAAAATATGTATGTACATACATATGTTAAGGAGTTTCATTTTCTGCTTCTTCAACACTGTGGTAAGTTATTGATATTAAAAAAGAATTATGTACTTCGTCTTCTTTGAATAAAATATTATGGTTTTGACTTTTTTATCACTATACTGGTAAAATTAGAAATAAAATCCGATGCCTCTGTCCTTTTCTCTCATTAGTTTATTCAAGCGCCACTAAACTTAAAGCAGGGCTTAGGTCGGAGCGGTCGAACGTTATAAATCACGGGGAACATTCCTAATAAGTTTTCCGGTGAGTTAACGCCTTAAAATTTTATAACGTGTCGGAAAATCATTAATCAACGCTTCGATTCTTGGAAGCATTAAAGAGGCTTTTCTTGTCTGGTTTACCTGGAGATTCATTTCTTTGATGTTAAAATTTATGGCTGGGGTAATTTCTTAGACCATAAAGCTTAACGATGATAAACTCATAATTAATTACTGTCTATCTTTAAATGAATTAAGTGCTTAGTAACCTCGCATTTTCTGAATAATTTAACATCTGAATGTCTTATTTGAAAGATACCAGAAAATTTTAAACATAAAATAAAGGAGTACCTACCAAATTGTCATGTATTGCACATTGCACATGAGCATACATTATATTAAGGTAGATAGAGATTATGGAGACGAATAGATTCAGTAAATAGACGGTAACATAATGAGATTAAGCCCAGTGAGGAGGATAAAAAGGTAGGAAAACAATATTGTGTACGTGCTTCCATAGTATTTGCATGTGTGTGTGTGTGTAAGTTTTGTATAATAAAGAGAAAGAAATAATATACGCATTACTATAAATATAATTAAAATTACTCAATTCATAATATTGGAAATTTAATACATCATTATATATTATGCGATTAATGAATTAAGTCAGTCTTATTTCTCAAGTAATAAGTATATCTCGTTTCTCTATTGAGGTGATGTATTCAAAAGCACAGGATTAAAGAGTAACATAGCAACTTAATACGGTACTAAGACTAAAATCTTCCATGCGAATGTAATTTTGTTTAAGATTTTACATATCACGGGACATTAAAAGAAACCTATATATCTGTCAAACCACTTGTGAACAAGGACCAACACAAGCCTGTATAACGCCTCACAGGAACTAATACGTCATATTACAATACATCATATTATACTCTGACTTAGTAGTAATTTTGTAACGGACGTGGCATTGAAATATGAATCATCGTAACCACAGGTGAGTTCGTACCATGACCTAGTGCATCGTATACTTTGTACTGGGACCGTAGCAAATGAGAAAACCATTGTTTGTGATAAACAAAGATGCAAAGTGCCTCAGGGCTGACGTTTACCAAGCGGTGTTCGCGGAGAGGATAAAATAGACTTCTTATGATCAAATAGATAACACTTTTTATACTAATAGTCTTCTCATAAATATAAGTAGGTATGCACACATTCAGGTGTAATACGAAACCCTGATTTTATAATTTTAATGTCTAACCAGGGATCGAACTCAAATCCTAGTGAGTATCAGACCAATTAAGTGTTTGCTATGGCTACGACACACTTTGTGTAATGCTATAGCTTTACATAATATAACTAAAAGTACTATACTTAGAAACGAATATAAACTAATACTTAAAACCTAATATATACTTAAAATATTCTACATTTGTATATAATATCAGTACTTTTCTTACATTAATGTTGTAATATGTGACTAAGGATTTACATTCAGGTTTTTCTACAAGCTACGTGTTACGTTATGTAATTGCTGTGATAACCACCAAATACCACCACCATTGTGATTGGTACATGCACATGACCAACGATGCAAGTGACAACTTCAAATCAGATGAACTATACTCTTGCAGTTCCTCTAACGTTATTATTAGTTTAAGATTAGGTATTTCCTGTTTATGTTATACTAGCTGTGCCCTACGGCTTCACCCGCGTATAAAAAGGGAAGATATATTGAAATTGTAATAAATTTTCATAGAGAACATTGACTTTAATGAAATAAACACATAACCTCAACATACGTATTACAACTGTCTATGTAAATTAAATTCTTTAGTTTGAGTTTGGTACAATTTTAAGAAATAAAAAGCCGTTAAAATATAGAAATATTACTAGTTATTCTTAGTCTTCCAAACTATGTTTTTTTGCAAGTATATGTGATGTACAGACATCGCATGTCATGATTTATATATGAATAAAATGGATATGGCTTTATTGAGAAAAATAGGCCCAACCAATCAGCTGTAGCAATAGATAAGTTAGCTATAGAAGATTAGACTAAACGGGACACATCGCATTTCCTTTTCCAATTTGCGACTAAGTGGCCGTCCTCGCGTCCCATCACGACGTCCTGCAGTGTAATGAGTGGTGAAAGTCGTGTGAACGCAACCCATTGTGAGTGTCACGTACCGCAATTATCTATGGCTAATTGCCAACCGACCGAGTTCGTTATTCCAGTGATTTCCTCAGCGATCGACTCGATTGATGATCATTTCCACCTCCCTGATGTGTATACTTATCTGCTTATTGCGGTATGGTTAACAGTTTTAGCTTTGAAGCGTTAATATGCGGTGGATAAGGTATTTTACAATACAATAAAGCCTTATTACAATCCGTTTATTTTGCCTACCTTAATAATTTTTATTTATGTATTAGATAATATCCTTAATATGATAAATATACCTATATATCGCATACAATTTATGGAAGTGATAAGAGGAACAATTTTGTTTGAGGAAACTTTTTGTTTGAAAAAAAATATAGAAGATATTTATGAGGCTAATATACATAGTATTAAGTATGCAGAGAGATGGTACGTATTCTAATTATTTGGAAACTAATGTAAGTTTATGAAGTACTTGTAATTATATAAAGATGTAAAGACGATTGATTATAATGGCAATATAAAATAATAATTAAAACACCATACGTATTTAATTTCGTACTTAGTCACAAGTGTGATATTTGGACGCAAAGCAATTTGATTAGATTTGGCACTAGCTATTCAGTTATACGTATGGCAACGTTGTTAGCTTAGGTCAATAGTTGAGTTAGAAGCGCGAACAGGACATGTAATTTGCTGCGAGTTTCCCATGAATAAAAGATTAGGAGTTCGAATAGGAACAATGCTGACGTGATCCGACTGACGGAACTGTAACGGAGATTCACCTATCCGTGGATTCTGATGAATATGCAGATCTCACGATGACGCCCTGTCTTGGAATGCTAACGGTTGGAACACTTCAACAATGCAACTTCTCGACACATCGAGTTGGCTCGATTTCTGTCAACGAAAGTAATATCGATCCGGTTTGTTTGGCAGGTTCGGTTTAATTGCTCGTAAATACAATAATGTTGGTACGTGCGCCGCATCGGACACTGTCGGATAATTTAGCTGAAATTATTTCGGCTATCCAATCCCAAGCGGGTGATCGTGTTTTCGCGTCTTCCGTAACGTATAATTGACATAACATGTATTTTGACCCACGGACATGAAATTCCATATTTGCTGTTAAATTTTATTTGGCGATGGTTATTTTTGATTATTTTATAACGAATTTTATTGAAGATTTCGGATATTAACTCGACATCGAAACGAAACCTGTGTTAACGTGAATCCGAGTATTGAATGATGTTTCAGCCAGCTTTTCGATGTTGTTATCATTTTACTGAAAAAGTTTAACCACATGTCAACTAATTAAATATTTCGGGCGTTTTTGGAATATTTTCTCTTTTTTTAAAAGTATTAGCTTAGTCTATTTAAATTAGTGAGGTATGTTTGTTTTGTATAAGATAATTTTATCCCATATTGATGAGAGAGTACGCGGGATAAATAAATAAACGTTTATAATTTATTGTAATCATTATGTACCACAGCTGGGCACGGATTTCTTTTAAATAATGAAAGCTGAATCATACCGTTGTATATTAAAAATTATAATCAACGCCTAGTGGGACTCTTATCCTTAGTCATTAAATGAGTTTCTTTCAGAGAATTAAGCTGCAACGCCTCATGTCTCTGTGCCTCATGATACCCGTGATTTCAGAACAAAGCAGTGTAGTACATGACCTGAGGGCTATGAAATATTTGTAGTTTTTGTATTTATAATTCAAGCGTCAATCACTTCGCGCTGCTAACTTTAGCGTTGAGCGTTGTAAACAATTGTATTGGGGCTTCGGAAGCACTACCGCCTCACCTATTTCTGCTTAATAACAGCAGTATTACGTGTGACGACCCGCGTGGTGGAGCGCTCACCATACCGGCCTAACACGCAGTGGGTCCCGGGTTCGATCCCCAACCAGACAGAAATATGAATGATGAGTTTAGATTTCAGTTCTGGGTCTGGGTGTTTGTGTATTCGTCTTTGTGTGTCCATGGCACACACGACACAGGAGAAAATCCTAGTGTGGGGCTATGAGTGTAGAAAGTGTGTGTGTTTCGAATATATAGTATTAATCGTCCTCGTAACTTAGTCCTCAGGAGTACAACAGTAGCAATGCACCTGTGGCAAATCTCAGGTAAGACTCTGATCTTACCTAGGGTTAATTTCAGAAGTCCATGGCCGCAGGAGCCACTTACCATCTCCTGGTACTGTATGTTCGTTTGCTACTTATACAATGCCCTACAATACTACTTATACAATATATTACAGTACAATATTATAAAAAAGTGTCTGATTCTTATAGGCCATGAAATTTCGCTGTAGATAATAGCGTTTCGCTGACACTAACGCTTGGTAAGCGAATGTTTTATGGCCGAGTGGTTACTGCAGTTTGAGTAGGTAGGTAGTAGCATTATCACTGACAAAGACAAACCACGAAGGTATCTTTGAATTTATACATATAAAATTATCATTTAAGCGAACAAGTGGTCGATTAATGAGCGGTCTTTGACCTTTACCCAATAAAGCTCAGATGTCATATCATTAGATACCGGTAATGATAATGAAACGAGTTTTTAATTAAGTTGTGTGTTGTATTAATATAACTGGAAAATGAAAACGCGCTATCATTTAACAGTTTTTAGTCTAACGTTCCGATTTAGTGTGTAAATGTACCTACATTTAATAAACAAAGACTTGGAGACAAAAGTCATAATACTTGTGATTACACAATACTTGTGATCTCGAAGGTGGTAGAGCTCTTTTTGGTTCGACTCCGGTAGCACCACCGCCACACCTATTTCTGCCTAATAACAGCAGTGTTATGCGCTGCTGCGTTCTGGTCTGAAGGGTGTGGTAAAGGAGACATACTTTTATATATATTATACTACGAGTCATTCCATCTTAGTCCTCAGGGGTAGCAACTCATCTGTGGCTAACCTTAGGTGAGACTTTGATCTTACCTAGGGTTGATTACAGATGTCCATGGGCGGCAGTAACCACTGACCATCAGGTGGGCTGCATGCTCGTTTGCTACTTCCATACTATTAAAAAAAAAGATTAGATTTATTCACGATTCGAAGGTAATACTCACAGTTAGTTGTTTGAAGTAGGTATTCCATATCGGTTGTAACTGAGTTTTGTTACATCACATAAAAGAAATCCAAATTAATCAAGTTAAAATTTGTGTGTTTATGATGCCCGTCAGATGGTTGTCATTGTATCGCTCTTCCCTTCGTGAGCTTTTCGTGGCCTATCTAAGGCAAGATCTAATCATATCTGGGGTAGACTATAGGATATATATATATATATATATATAATTGTCACACGGTGAAATTTGTTACACAGATAGTTTATTACCTAGTTTAACAAATGGGATATGGTTTACCGTGATAAACATGAATAAACTGGTGGCATATATTGCAAAAAAACGTTAAGACTAAATAGGAAACAATAGATATTTTTATAATTTTTAGAATTTATTTTGTCTGTTTCGTTGTGTGTTTGAAATCGCGTCAAACCAAAATTACTCAATTTATTTATTATCATATTAACGATTGAGAATGTATGTATGTATTTATAGTCCACATGTGGAAGTGACATCATCAATCCGGAACTCACATCTAGTTTAAAATTATGTAAAACTACCTTATTCCCGCGGCGTTTTCCGCTTCGGTCATATTGTATAACTAAGTGTTATTGAGTATCTTCAATAACACTTAGTTATTCTAGATCATAAACTATCTGTATGCCAAATTTCAGCGAAATCATACCCGTTGTTTTTGCATACAACCTCGCATACGTTTGCATTTATAATATCTGTTAGAATAATAGTGACAACAGTACCAAGAATGTATTGTTGTCTACAAGGGTGTTATCTAACCTTGTTGATAAAGAAATTGCCAATTGATTATTTATTTGATCAGCTACTATTTAAATCGATCAATGTCGTTCAATATGATCGATCCTTCATAAGCTGCAATAATCATATGCAAAGGGAGATACAGTTCCTGCAATAAAAAATGAATACTCATTCTTACACTTAGCATTTAAAATTAACAAATATTTACGACATTAAATATTTGTCATTGTAATTGAAACATAATTCAGAACAAGCATCCTAAATACAAGATTTACTTGCATTCCAAAATAATTAATTCCAATGTTTGTCATATAAATTAAGAAAAGGCCCATTTATGAAACGTTATAATGCCATAAATATAATTCATAATTAATGATTCTTGTTTAACTGCATCGAAAAGCGTTTGTATGACTAATGTCGCTCGGTTCTTGAATTTTAAGTTTATTTCGTTTGGAAATTGAAATGTGAATAGTACTTTTCAAATATTGTTTTTATAAGATTAAAGTAGAAAACGAGTATGATGCAGTCTATTTGATGATTAACCCCATGTTTTATATGAGATTGGAGTCCAATCTCATATAAAACATGGGGTTCTATGTAAAGTCAATCACATTTGCATTGCTGCTTCTAAGGACTAAGAGGGTTCCCTTATATAAAAACTAAGCGCTGCGAACCGTTACAAAAATCATGTTGCACAAGAATTGTCCGTGGCAATTTTTGAGAAACGAAAATAGCAAATATAAATATAGTTTGGTTGATACTGGCGGTCACTGCAGCGGTCATTATAAATATCTGGAATCAACTCTAAAGAAGCTCAAATAGGTGGGTATTCTTTTGATAGATTGAGATGAATACGTATTCAGCTGAATACTAAGTTGAAACGTATACGTAACGTATACGATACAATCTATATTATATCTACCATATGTAAATCATATGGTACATATAGTATAGATTGTACATATGTATATGTTAAATTGGATGCGTCTCGCGATTTAACCCATATTAAAAAACGTAACATAACTTCATATTGTACTCAATACAATTCAAGAGTACATGAATTTTTAATCTCTACATGACCCTACGTGTTTTTGGACGAATATATTTTCCCTTTAATCAAATTCAGTAGTTTTCACATTCAAATATACTAAAATTAAAAATATGATCAAATTTTTATTAATACCATTTTCAGACCCCTAAAATGTATTTTTTTTAATAAATATGCGATGTACGTATAACTTTCATTATTATAAGTATGGAACTTTTTCTTCCAACAGCTGGTACGTGTTGATATTGGCTCAATCAATTTGTGATTATGAAAACGATACAATAATAGTATAGAACTCGTCTACTACACTCGAAGGGTGTAATTTTCTCTTATGACTGCGTATAACAAGGGCTTGTGATTAACCTTTACCCTACGGCTTTGTCCGCATATCTCTAACCTTTCACTGCGATGTCTTTCTACATAATAGGGGAAACGAATAATTGATAGGTATATAAACTAAAGCTCATATCATTGCAGACGTTTATCATATAGAATTATGGACTGTGTTATCTTGTAGTCTTATAACGTACAAGAAGTAAAGACGGGAATAATGATCAACCTTGTAATACTCTTTTTAAACGTATAAAAAGAAAATATAGCTGTAGAGGAAACATGTGTGAGTGATACATGTGAGCTTTTATTATAAAGCTTTTTACATTACAAACAAAAAATATTTTATAAGGTATGATATATTAAGTAAAATCGAAATATATTGGAGGTGGAGCTAAAATATAAAATACTAGCTGCGCCCCGCGGATTCACCCGCGTAAGTTTCGACGATAATATGTAGCCTATAGCCTTCCTCGACAAATGGGCTATCTAACACCGAAATAATTTTTCAAATCGAACCAGTAGTTCCTGAGATTCAAACAAACAAACAAACTCTTCAGCTTTATAATATTAGTATAGATAAGAATCTTTTAACTCATTTATATTTTTGGAATTTTAAAGCAGGTGATTATTGTTAGTTAAATTAAACGGTGTAAGTTGAAAGTGGTAAAAATGTACGGGTCGACCGGGCAGGTATCACCGTCACACCTATTTCTAACTTAAAGCAGTTTATATATTTCGCTGAATGTAAATGCTCGCTTACGACTTACGAGACGACCATCCTTGTGTTCAGGAGTGACAATGCACCTTTACTCGCTATTTATTACAGACAGAACCTTTTATTTGTAATTTGTTACAGATGTTCATGGGCGGTAGTGACTTACTATTAGATGGATGCAGTCCAACTAGCTTGTTACATCAGTAAAGTGAAAATTAAAAAAGTTACCATTGAAATGTTGGTAAAACAACAATCGGCAACACGGTCAAAAAACATACAACACCCTTAACTATCTAGTTTACGAAATAAAGACAAAAATAATATATTTACTTGCGATTTCGAAATATTGTGAAAGTCGAAGCATTTATGATGTAAATGGTCAATAAGAAAGCAATTTGCGCTATAAACTTCGGCGGCGAGATACTCATATAAATAGTAGAATGAGAATAGTTATCATTATGTTACTAGTCCATGGCAGGTGTGAGGGCAATGGGAATGCGGTGAATGGGAAATTGTTACTTTGTCAATGAACAATTCTGAGGTTTATTTTGAAGTATGTAAAGAGATTACATGCTGTGGGATTTTGCATGCTTTATTTTCTATTGTTTAAGTTATAAATGTTTTGAATAGGTCTACAGGTCTTATGTTAAGGTATTTTATATTCGACGACCCGCGTGGCTGAGCGGACACCATGCCGGTCTGACACGCAGTGGGTCCCGGGTTCGATCCCCGGCCAGACAGACATCTGAATGATGAGTTTAGATTTCTG
>MOOZ01001644.1:39631-53176 GCA_002930495.1 Cecropterus lyciades | reverse complement strand
TGCTACTTCCATACAATAAAAAAAAATCCACTGTAATCAGATACGACATTACTAAAACACTCGTGAACAATAAGTTTACATTAGATTAGATACATGTTCCAATAGCGGTGTGCATTGTACAAAATATAAGAGGGGAGAGGCAGGACTCTTGCATAACCAATGCGGATAGCCGGCGGGACGGAGAAAATCGATGGGCACTCGCGAACCCTGCGTCATACTCAGCGAGCGATTTAGACGATTATAATGTACTGTTTACATTTATTATATACTAACTGAATACCCGTGATTCGCTCCGTGACAAAAAAAAAAGATTTTACTCGCTTACCGCTAGAGATACATGAAAAGTGATAAGGACCTTCCCGATAGAAAATTAAATGTTTACCTCGTATTTGCCATCAATAGTTCGCTATTTTTAGCGTACTCTTTTTATTTAAAATAAAATATGAAAGTCTGAAACCAAAGAATCTAGTGACGTCACTAAAATAGTCGCCATCTTTAAATAGCGAAAAATATCGAAATCAAAAGTAAACTATAGACTGACCGGTTAAATAAGCTACATCCATGCAAAATTTCATGTAAATCGGACCAGTGGTTCTTGCATGATTGAGTAACACACAGACACACATCTCATTTTTATATATTACAAGTATAAAGTAGGTATAGATAATATGTCAATATAGCAGAGGCGATCTACCTGGCCTAATTATAGGTAATCGCTTTTTTTACAGTCATAGCCCCACAGTAGGATTTTCTCCTGTGTCGTGGGTGCCATGGACACACAAAGACGAATACACAAACACCCAGAAACAGAACAGAAATCTAAACTCATCATTCAGATGTCTGTCTAGCCGGGGATCGAATCTGGGACCCACTGCGTGTAAGACCGGTATGGTGACCTCTCCGCCACGCGGGTTGTCAAATTGATACATTGCATAAATATGTAAAAACGATAATATTTATTTATCAGACTGAAGTAGCAAACGAGCATGCAGTCCAACTGATGGTGAGTGGTTACTGCCGCTCATGGACATATGTAAGTAACTTCATATAGAATAGATGTTATATCCGATGTCAGTCTCAGATGCGTTGCTACTCCCGAGGACTAAGATGGTCGCCTCATTTATTAGTGAGTCGGTTACCACACCTATCCATCGAACGCAAGAACTGCTTCACGCTAGAAATAGGACGACGACCTGGTAAATCACGACAAGTACTGGTCCCACCGTGTTTATGAACATCGTAAAATTTGTGATTTTACACCATTAATTCAAGTTACGTCATGTGATCACTCTACAGGCTAGTCTTTAGTCTATTTTTACATATTGAACCCTTTTCTAAATATCTAAAAAAACTGACGACCCAATTAGTTTTGTCTCTTTGTAACTAAAAATAAGCATTTGACGTAACACTTTTAGTTACAATATGGACACAAAATGATAGCCAAAGTAATATAAACTGTATTTAATTTTTTACATATATTAGAAGGGGGTTAAACAAGGATTAAATGTTCATAAAATAGTGTCGAAGCCACGGGTATCATGAATAGGTAGGTATGGTTAGCTACGATCCATACGACCCCAAATTCGTACATGTAATAATAATAAATAGCATATATTTGCAAAAAAAAACAAATTTTGGAGGACTGAGGCTAGATAAGTTAGTAAACATTTCTCTTATTTTTAAATGTTCTGTCTGTCTATATTTAAAAACGCTTCATTCCAAATCTACTGAATTTTATTTACTTAAACGTCTGTTCTTCATTAAAATCCGTCTACTCAATATTGTTTTAGTTATAGCAATTTACTCTATTCTAAAGCACGAATTGCGGTTTGAGTCGCGCGAGACAGCTTGCTTCAAATACAAAGATTTCTCTGACCGTACCCAATGCTTTTTTAGTTTGGTTCAGACTAAACGAGATTCGAACAGAACACACCAGTTCAGGTGGGCGAGTCATTCAATTTATACCAATGAATTGTGCTTTCGACCACATGAATGTGGTCTGTCAGAGAGGATTATGAATTACTGCTTCCATTCTGCACACGTACAAGTATTGTATACTCATTCTTTCTCTGCAAATACCAGCCGTAAATCATAATATATTTTTACCTTTGCTTTACACGTCTTGTCTCAGAATTTTGAGGAGTTCCATAGGTTCCGAAGATCGAAGTCAAAGTACCTCTGACCTTTTCATGTTATTATTGTCCCAAAAACAAGAAAATCACCCCTTCCCAATAAATCAACTGCCATGTAAGGTAAATGCACCAATTATAAACAGTTTAAGCATTTATTTTTCATTTCCTTATAAGAAAACCCGATTTTTAATTACTTAAAACTCTGCGTGATCGATAAATGGTTATAATCGAAAACAAAATGGCTTACTATGGCTATTAAAAGTCGACAACGTAACGTTTGGAATACTAGCACAACTGATTAAGGCGGCTATTCGAAAAAAAATATTTACCAATTTCATATTATTGGGGGGAACTTAGAAATTTGTCAATAAAATTGGTCATTTTCCATAATACGTGCATTTATCTTAGCCCATAGACCTGACATTTCCTGACAATGATTTCTCTCACCGTTAAACCAAGTATCATTGTTTAATATTGTCTCATAAATTGTATAAAAGTAAATATTACTACTCTTCACAGTTTGTGATCTGTTTAGATCTGAAATAAGGTAGAAATTGTAGCGGTGATGTCCCCGAAATCGAACTATGAAGACTTGTAGTAGGGTAAATTATTTGGAGTAATATTGGAGCTGGGATAAAATCCATCGACTGAAATTGCCGAATTAAGTCATCTTTGTAATAATTCTCTATATCAAGCAGGTGCATAATATGCATGGCGTGGCACATAAAGTCGCCAAATTAATAAGAATTGGCCCAATTTAGTCTGCAATTTGAACTGTACGTCATTACCCCAGCTCCGATGTTACCCGGACTTACCTTAATTAATAATCCTTAAATACCCTCGTTATTTTTAAATATTTATTTATAAACACCTTCGCTTTTACGTTAAATTCATTTTAAGGACGTTTTTTTAATTAACCTATATGCAGTAAGTGGTTAACACGTGGGAATTTATCAATAACCTATAATATTATGACAAGGTAAGGTGTCTTCCATCAATATTGTGTTTATCATCGTTAAATCGCTGGCATTACTATATCCTAAAATGTAAGTCAGCAATTTCCTTATAGGAAGTCATTTTACGGCTTATAACCATGTATGTATGTAAGTTTCTTGTTTTTATATGCATCCTATAACCATTTGGGTTTCGTTTAATTTAGGAGCTTGAATGAATGAACGGGACATCTTACGTTCCGGGACGCTCATATGTTACGTGGACATAAGGGCGGTGAGCAAGGTTAGAACCTCGAAGAATCCCTCTACCCGGGCAATTCTGAAGGGGGTCGAATATCCTCAACAGAATCCTTAACATTATTCCATAATAATGCCATGATATTTAAAACATTGTAATATAATGTACAAATTTAAAAGATATTTACCATCCCCACTGTTTAATGGGTGGTTCCTTTTAGAAGCTTAAAATACCAATTAAGCACGAAAGATACAAGAATGTATTAGTTTAAAACCCCAATACAATAGAAATTATGTTATTACAATATAAGTGGCCAGAGCCTCCTTTTAAGCCAAATATGCCTGTTACGAGGCTCTGCTCTTCCGCAGGGTTTACATAATAAAATATAGATAGAACAAGATACATAATAACACAGCTAACACACAGCAAGATAAATAACAGCAGCGCTATAACAACATAGCTAAGTGGCAAAAACCGGCGTGGCTGTGGTGCACCCGATGTCAAAAAACAAAGGCTTTTACTGACCCTGTTCATCTTCCTACCTTCATGATTTTGTCATAATAAACAGAGTGTCTAGAGAGAATTTACAGATTGTACAGCCGACGCAAGAATATTCGATTCGATTGTTATACCGCAACTATAAAACAAAGGATTCGGTAAACGAGTTTAGTCTAGAAGTCCAGACGAAACGTCAGATTACGTAACAGTGATTCACGTAGGTTCATACTTACTGAGCTCACGGACGTGTCCATGGTGACGTAATTCGCTGACGTCACGCCACGAAACCCGAAGATCGATGACAATCCCATAACATTTGAATTCTGCATTCCTTTATATTATTCATTTTTAGGTTATTCTTTTTTATTTTAAGTGTTTAATATGGTTAGCCATGTGGTGACTTCATGTATAAGTAAATTAAATAACTTATAAAATATATTGTGACTTTTATTTATACGTATTTAATAATTATTACTTATCCCCGAATTCCCATTCTTAGAGCATCTATTAACTGCTGTCAATTTAATTAAGACTAAATCTTTGCAATAAGAACCTCATTTTCTATAAAACGTCAATTTTTATTCTTTATTTTCTTCTAAGATATTTCTGGAATCATTTGATGCTGTCAATCATAATGTAGGAAATATTACCTTATTTCATATACAAAATACAAATAAAATTACTTGATATTCCTTTTAAGGAATTTTATATAAAAGGATAAACTGCATAAAGCTCTTTTTAAATCAAATGTAAATTGTGAAAATGTATTAAAGGAATTTTAAACTATGTTATTATTCAAGAAATTGAATTAAAAAGTTGTACTACATGACTTGTGGAAGGTAATCAAGATCAATACTCGTAGAAATTTTGTACAAATGCATATCATTTCGCATCTTGTTGAAGAATGTCCAATTGTTAAGAATGAATGATTTGCTATAGCAAAAAAGCGAGGGTTAAAGTTAATTCAGAATAAAACACCAAATAATTTTTTGACTTTTCTATATTTAACTCGTTAAGTGTGAAATTTTCTCACAAAAACCCACACCGAGCCGGCATCTCTCCTCCACATTACCTACGTTGCTGAGTGTAACATGCCACAGTAATGAACACCGTACACTGAAGACTCACTCACTCAAACATAAGAAACACACTACTGCAGTATTACATAACAGATTTCATAATCACATTTTGGACAATTCACAGCAAGAATGCGAACAATAGAATAGCAAGTTCAAAATTTCTACTAGTACAGCTCACTCCCAGTATTACCAATGTCACCTACATTAGTTCCTAAATATAGTAGTTAACATTTGTAGAACAGATGCCAGTTAGAGGTTAGAATAGTAAATTAACCTTGGCCTCAAAGGAAAAATTGATTGTTACATAACTGTCACTGGCTGGATGAATGATCACAGAAAACAGAATTTAAATGATTTCAAATAAAGAATGCTAAGTTTTACGCATTTATAAAGTTATTTCTCAGTTCACATCCACAAGGTACCATACGATTATGTAATATGAAAATTGAACTTTAATGAAACAATGTATGTTGGAATCAATGTATAACACTTTATTTAACTAAAAATAAGTTACTAGATGTTCGTTTCGCATTCTAATAATACATGATTTGAGGGAGTGGCTATTTTTCGGTGATTTGGAATCACACATAATTATGGTAACGATTCTTACATTAGACTTAGAGGAGCTTCTTGATCTCATCGTATAGGACGAGTACGAAGGCGCCACCGGTGCCTCTGAGCACGTTGGAGAAGGCGCCCTTGAAGAAGGCGGAGGCGCCCTCGGTCTTGGCGATGGTGGCCCAGCAGTGGATCGTGTTCTTGTAGAGGATGTCGCTCTTGGCGCGACCGGACTGCATCATCATGCGCCTACGTACCGTGTCGAAGGGATAAGAGATGATACCGGCGACGGTGGTGACGGTCTGGGCGATGGCCCAGCTGATGACGATCGGGGTGTTCTTGGGGTCGGGGAGCATGCCGCGCGCGGTGTCGTAGAAACCGAAGTAGGAGGCGCGGTAGATGATGATACCCTGCACGGATACACCGAAGCCTCTGTACAAGCCGATGAGGCCATCGGACTTGAAGATCTTGGAGAGGCAGTTTCCGAGACCGCTGAACTCGCGCTGCCCTTCGCCTTTGCCGACATCGGCGGCCAGACGGGTACGCGCGAAGTCGAGAGGGTACACGAAGCAGAGGGAGGTAGCTCCGGCGGCACCGCCGGACGCTAAGTTACCCGCGAAGTAGCGCCAGAACTGCGTGTGCTTGTCGACGCCGCCGAGGAACACCTGCTTGTACTTGTCCTTGAAGGCGAAGTTGAGGGCCTGCGTCGGGAAGTACCGGATCACGTTGGCGAGGTTACCACGCCAGAACGACAGCGGGCCCTGCTCCTTGGGAATGCGGACGAAGGCATCGACGATACCCTTGTAGCGCTGGTCCTCCGCAATCTGCTTGCTCACATGTTGTACTTGGAGCAGCAGCTTCACGCGCTCGATGGGCGCGACGGCGGTCTTGGACACGGCGGCGGAGATGCCACCGGCGAGGAAGTCTTTCGCGAACGCGACCGGATCTGCGAGCCCCTTCGACATTTTGTTCTAATTATGCGGGTTCTGGGTACTGCCTCGCGGCGCCGAGGGAAGGATTCACGCGCGGAATGGTAAAATCACGAAACACGAACTCCCGATTTATATAATCAGGAGATATTAAGTGATTTCGTGATCTCGGGGAGCACAGGGGTAGGTGTGTGCCTTTTTTGAAATTCGATCGATCACGTTCTCTCGCAGTTCTGCCCGGAGGAGCGACGTAAAAGAAGGAAGGAAGGGGTAGGTGTTACCAACCTAGCGAACGAGCACCACGAGGTCAGTGTGCTCATCGCGATTTACGAATTTGCCCATTGTTATAGGGTGTTGGAAAAAACATACTTCAGTCAGTTGTATAAAACAAAACCGTTTTGATTAAAAATTATTCGTGTTTTTGGTAAGACGAATCAATGTTTTTTCAAGCTGCATCTCATCTTTCTTTTATTTTTATTTAATATTATATCGTATTAAATTTTCCATACATATAATAGAACTAATTTTACTTTTCAGAATTTTATAAACTTGTTTTTTCAAGATTTTCAAATGCTGTTATTAAAATTGTAATAAGGCGATGGGTTAAATATAACACAAGTTTCCCCAGATTGTGCCTTTAGTAAATTCAGAATATTAAGTATGTAATATTTCACTGTATTCAATCTCATGGAGCCTAAAATAAGCTTAAATCAAACCAATTTTAAGTATATTTTTTATTATAAAATGTATTGCATTTTAATTTAATAATTAGGCTTTGGGTACATATTTAAATCTTAAAAATACGTAATTCGGTAACCTTTTAGAATACTAATGGCTTTTCAAACTTTCTCCTAAATTTAAGCCAAAAATAATTATAATGGTAACATTGTAAAAATCATTCCAATTAGCGTTTAGTTTTTGCATAACCATGTTTTTATTCTATTATTATATAACATCATACCATTTCTAACTTAAGTTTTACAACTATAAGAGGCATAATACACTTTTATGGACTATGTGTAAATTTAATAAGAAAAGTTGTTATAAACTCGTATTAATAGCGTTAATTGTCATAACGTACTTTCTTTAACAAAAAAGTTTTATTCTAATCCACTTTATTTATAACAGCTTGACAAATTTTTTTTAGAAACCTAAATCATTAATAAAACTGTATTTTCAGGTCATAAATACGCCTAACTACTAATTCGACTAATAAGCAGAAACATAACGCGTTCAGGATGTACCAACATTAAAACTACGTGTTGAAAAGTGATGGGTCATTTAGGAAACTCACACAAGATACTTTTTGTTATAAGCATAGATAATTAAACAACATGAAAAAGTGCTATTTATAAATTTAATTCCTTACACAGTAATAAATCATATTTTTTAAAGACGTTTTAATGTAAATGACTGGTTGTTTCTTTTCACAATTGAAAATCAATAAGCAAAATCGGTCTAATGGATCGTGTGCATTGTTAGATAAATATTATGTCTATCTGTATTGCCTCTGACAAGATACAAATATATTTTGTCTGTACACAATAACTTGTGTTTTTGAAAGGACAAAAGGAAAGCTGTGAAAACTGTCTACTATTCAATTTTAATACAACAAAATCACGTATATTTCGCGAAAAATAGTATGCACATGAGCGGTAGCTCGTCAGTAATCAATATGGATGACGATAGCTACGCCGGGCACGCTCTGGCCGACTTTTTGCTACAATTAGAAAATTATAACCCATCGATACCCGATTCAGTTGTTGCTTACTATTTAAATATGTCTGGATTTGAATCTCAGGACCCAAGGTGAGTGTAATTAAGATTTCAGTTAAAAAAATAACTCTTTGTCACAAAGATTTCGGAGATGCGCTAAAATTCCTGGAGATGTTGGTCTCTTAAACACCATGAAGCTTTCTATGCTCAGAACTCTCCAAGAACTGAGTTTAGGTAAATGTGGAGTAGGAAATAGGAAGTGGAGTATAATTATTACTTTGTTTTATAAAATTACGCGACTTACTGCCAATAGGGGCCCTCGTTTTAATAATATGGACGTAGCAGTTGACCAAACAGGCTAAATGATATAATATAGCTATATTGGCATTGTAACTACTTATTCATCAAGATTGAAGCTCTAAAACACTGACTCCAGGGTTGCCACCCATACTTTGTTATATACTTTTTTTTTTTCTTATAATTGGATTATATGACAAGAATAGAATATCCTAATAGTTGTATAAATCAAAATAATTGCACTTTATTTTGATTTATATGCTGTCACACCTTTTACGGCTATTGTACTTAAATTGGTGAAAAATAAATCTACCCTTAGCCTTCCCTATCTTGATTAACTTTAATACCTATGGAACTTACCAAGTAATATGACAAAGAGCCAGATAGTACCTGACAATCTTATACAGACTTGATCTACTATCATGATTCCAAAATATATTTGTAAAATTGTCTATAATGATGACTGTAGTCTCATATACTACTTGAATAATAATAATAAATATATTAATTGATGACACAAATGGTGGAGCGGTCACCATACCGGTCTGACACACAGTGGGTTCCGGGTTCGATCCCCGGCCAGACGGACATCTGAATGGTGAGTTTAGATTTCTGTTCTGGCTCTGGGTGTTTGTGTATTCATATTTGTGTGTCCATGGCACCCACGACACAGGAGAAAATCTTAATTTGGGGCTATGAGGGTAGAAAGTGATTATTAAAAAAAAATTATAAATTATTATTTATTGTTTTATCAGATGAAGTAGCAAGAAAATGCAGTCAATGGATGGTAAGTGATCACTGCCACCCATAGACACATGTAAGCAACTTCATATAAAGCATGGTTCTATCTGAAGTCAATCACAGATGTGTTGCTACTCCCTGGGACTATGATAGTTATTATAAGTGAGTTGGCAACTACATCAAGTCTAAATTATCTTGCACCCTTCCTTCAAAACTCCAAATTCAAATGTTTATTTGTTATAAAGCTGCAAAACTGCTTCGGGCTAGAGATGGGTGTGACGGTTGTACCTCCTCGGACGAACTACGCTGGTCCTACCACCTCTTAATCAAGCACAATTTCAAATTAATAAATCGAACTTTTATCTAAATTTCAGACTAATCCGGTTAGTGGCTTTAGCAGCTCAAAAGTTCCTCTCAGACATTGCCAACGATGCTCTCCAGCACTGCAAAATGAGGACCTCCAGCCAAATGAACCAGTCCAAAAACCCCAAGGGTCCCAAAGAGAAGAAGTTCGTCATGACAATGGAAGATCTGGTGCCAGCGCTCCAGGAGTACGGAATCCAGGCAAAGAAGCCGCATTACTTTGTCTGAAAATCAAATGCGGGGTGTGTGTAAGATGGTTTATTAAGAGAATTAGGTAATTAAGGGCCTTTTTCCTGCCACGCGTGTTTGTGGCGCGAGTAGTTCTTGTCAGCATGCATGACAGTCACATCTTATCTGTGTTAGGGTTCCTTACCCAAAGGGTAAAAATGAGACCCTTTGACTCAGACCGCTGTCTGTTGGTCTGTCACCAGGCTGTATCTTATGAACAGGTGAAATTTTCTCAGGTGATGTATTTCTATTGCTGCTATAACAAACTGAATAAATTTAATAAATGTTGGGGGGCTTCCATACAACAAACGTGCTTTTATTGTCTTTTTTTATAGATAATGGTATGGAAATCTTCGAGCGCGAGTCCATTTTACACTTAGCCGGTTTTTTAATAAATTGATTCTCAAGTAATTTAATTTAGACTGTTTTTGTTCTGCATCGGATTGATGTTGCATCATAGAAACATAATTTAAATGTTACTATGACTAAAATCTATAGTCTTGACTGTATGGTAATATGCTCAAGTCAAATATCTAGGACATCATTGGATATACTAGAGTCAAACAATACTGATATCCTTTTTAAACCACTTGTGAACAATGAGGATCACGAGCTATTTGTCTTGACTCACAAGATACTTTTCCTGTCACGATGCATGTGAGATACGACGATACTGCAGAGTAATACACGCGTGACCGTCACGCACGCGGAGATTAACATGCGTGAGGAAAAACGGCCCTTATATGCGGTATGCTTTTTGACTGTTGAAATTTTGGTAAATTTCACAGATGGTTAATAAAATATGTCACATTAAGTGTAATTACATTGTACTAATAATCATCTTTACTTCTTTACTAATATGTAAAAATAAACTTTACATGAAATTTTGCATGGATATAGCTTATTTAACTGGTCAACTTATATGTTGATTTCAATATTTAAATTATTTAGTACTATTTAAGGAGGGCGACTATTGTTATGTCCCGTAGTGAAGTACGATTACTTTGGCTAGTAATGAATAATAATAATTTCCTATAAAAGGTTAGACATGTGACACACTGACACAAAAATAAATGTTCAGTGAAATATTAACATTGAAGTTACTATTAATAAATTTTCAAGGAGCAAGTATATATAACTAATATTATAAATGCGAATGTTTGTGTGTTTGTGACTCTCATGCAAAGACTACTGGTCGGATTTCGCTGAAATTTGGCGCACAGATAGTTTATAGCCTGGATCAACACATGGGATACGCATTACCGTGGTAAACGTGGTGAAGCGGACGCAGCCGCGGGTATAGACCTGATTAGAAATAATTTCAGTTTTCAATCATCATACATCTCATCACGTTACGCTTTTACGCCAAAACTACACAACCGATTATCGTGAAATTTTGTACACATAGGATGTTTTATAATAAAAAAAATGTAAAAAAAATTTTGCAGATCATGATCGTTAGTTAGGTCCAAATAATTGAACACGCGTGCGAAGCCGCGGGTAATAGCTAGTATACATATAATCGTTAAACAAGATGAAATATTACTAATGTGACATATTTTTTGACTGGTCTCATTTGAACATATTAAATTCGTACAAGAGTCCAATCTAGCATTACAGCTTAGAAAATTGAACACTACAATTGTTGAAACGGAACTGAAAAGAGAAAACATTCTTCAAACGCCGAGAAAACAAGCTTCAAACGCCACTGTGTATTGGCTTTGGATTGTAATTTCGACTTTAATATTATTTGTTTAAATTATCACAATTTTAGAATTAAAATGACGTGCAACTCTTAAGTGGAAGAATCCTTTCTTGTTTGCGAGGTTGTAGAACCAGTGTAGTTCGACCGGGGAGGTACCACTGCCACCTATTTCTGACGTGAAGCAGTTTTGCGTGAGGTGTGGTTACCGGCTGACTTATATATGAGGCGACCATCTTAGTCCTCGGGAGTAGCAACGCATCTGCGATCGTCTTTATGTAGAACGCCTGTTCTATACGAAGTTGCTTACAGATGTCCATGGGCGTCAGTGACCACACTGTCCAAATCACTTTGCAAAACTGTTCTATGCAATGTTGAATCTTGTTAAATTACCGTAAAGTCTAGATCGTGAACTCCCGAACTATTTTGGACAAGAGACTCCTTTTACCAAAATGAACTGACACCTCAGAGCCCCATAGCCAAACATTTAGATATAAAAATTCGCCGAATTACACGCCGATCACAGGCGAATATATATTTGCCGTACACGAATAAATGCGAATGTTTATTTGCTTTACATATTCGTTTAAGCTCGGTATCTAAACGTTCCATAGAGGTGCGTGTTGACAAAACCCTTGTTACTGGTGATAAACAAAGCAGAATGATATTACATATAGCTTGTATTTGTAAGGAAATAACTAGAATCTTTTATTTTATTTAATAAGTAGCTGGATGTAACGGTTTATGAGATGTACCCACTTGTAATGATTAGGAAAAATCCTTATCTTACTTATTTATAAAAGCGAAAGTTTGTGTGTGTTTGCTACTCTTATGCAAAAACTACTGGTCGGATTTCGCTGAAATTTATCACACAAATAGTTTATGACCTGGGTTAACACATGGGATACTCATTACCGTTGTAACCGAGACGGGCAGAGCCGTGGGATAAACTAGTTATGTATAAATATATTTCTAATAATTATTGTCTGAAAGTGTATGCCACAATATCAGTTGTCTCATTTATTTCCAATTTTTTTTCTAAAACTCGTTGGTTTATCAGTTTTCTTTTTTTATAATAAATCTAGACTGTTTACTGTATTTTATTTTGATTTTTAGAAAAAATCTGTTCATTTTAAGGGATGTTTTTTTGTGATTTTATTTAAATATATTTGGATTAAAATTAGCTCAAGTCTAATAGAAACTTACAATTTCCATCAAAATTGATACTTTTTAAAAATATGCCCGAAGTTCTTAAAAAATTGTTTAGAGAATGATAACTTAAAAATTGTAAAGCGGATAAGTTAAATGTTTTTTCCAAACTGATGTAATGTTCATAAGTGTATATGCTCTATTCTCATGTTTAATCGTGAATAAACAAATATTGTAATAAAAATGGCGTCATTTCTTGTACCTTATGACCTCTTCACATAATCTGTGAAGGAAAATCACACAAAAGCTGTTATAATTTACATTATAATTACATTATTTATTATGTTATAATTACATTATTTGATCCCGATACAATTATTATATGGCCAGTCCGTTTATTCATCGTTAAATCAGATTTATTTCTCGTCCTTCTCACACGTGTTCCATTAATTATTGAGCTCAGCGTAGTTTAAAAGAAACCGAGTGCAGAAACTTGACCTGAGCAAGACTCTGAGACGTCTCAGTGAAATGTAAAATAGGAGAAAAAGGAAGTGGAGTAATTTTTTCTAGGCTTAATTGTAGATCATGAAATATTTTCTGAGCTAGAACATTTTCATAAAATGTTTAGCGATAGATTTAAGTTGTAGAACTGCGAGGGTACCAAAGCCAGACCTGTTTATGCATAATATTAAAAGTTGGCATAATTCTCATATTGACTTCAGAAAAGGTTGTCATTCAAAGTTCTAAACATCCATCACAGTATATTTAAACAGTTATTATAAACTGTTTTTCATTCTTCTTTATATTAATACTTTTGTAATCATTATCTCTTACATACAGAATAGTTATAATATGTTACGCAATAAATACTACATTGTAACAATAAATGGTTTCATTTACATTTTTTTTTTGTTTCTCGTACTTCAATGCATTACTGCATGCAACCAATTATTTTATGATTT
>MOOZ01001640.1:521717-539880 GCA_002930495.1 Cecropterus lyciades | reverse complement strand
TACTTATAAATATTATTACAATATAATTAGAAAAACTGAAGTAATCTTGAATTTGTAACTTGATTATCACTGTACAGAAATTTATTTACATTTACTGTGATAAAAAAAATCAAATTACAAATTAAATTGCTTGCAGTCAAACTAATAACAGCCGATATCGTTGTGATAGTCGTAAGTCGAAATACCAACCCAAGAAACACAAGAAGGTAACCCACCTTGAATTTTGAGCTCACAGGCTTACAGCTCTCTTGGGTATAAGAAAACGAATTGTAAGATACTACCCTGGAGCAACACTGGAGCTTATAACCCTACTAATTCAGCATCTGGGGGTTGTAAACAGTGCTTATATATAACTAGCTGAGCTCGCGGTTTCACCCGCGTTTAAAAGAAATGTAACGTGGCATACATTAACCGAAATTTTATATCTCATTAGAAAAAAAAACCCCGATTTTGAAACATTCTTCATTGGTGCTCCGCTCCTGTTGGTCTTAGCGTGATGATATATAGCCTATAGCCTTCCTCGATCAATGGGCTATTTAACACCGAAAGAATTTTTCAAATCGGACCAGTAGTTCCTGAGATTAGCGCGTTCAAACAAACAAACAAACAAACTCTTCAGCTTTATAGTATTAGTATAGATGCTTCTTAAATAGCTCCCTACAGTTTCCAAGTTAATCATCAACTTAACGTAAATAGATTTCGAAATGTACGAATCAGGGATGTTATGGATATAAAATGTCGGATCTGGATATGGATATAAAAATAGTATTGTATAATAGGATTTTTGATTTGGAAGATGATTATGAAGCGTAAGATACAAATAGGCAGTAATTTGTTTTTATTTCTCATCATTTGCTAATACAATCAGTCATTTTGGTTATTATTAAAGTTACCTAATCAAATTTAAGTGTTATTTACTAATACTAGAACTAGAAATATCTCGAAACATATGCGAAATTACCCGAAACTTATATTTTTCTATCATAAGCGTGAAGGTGGTAGAACTCTTTGTGTTTCGACTCCGGAAGCACCACCGCCACACCTATTTCTGCCTAATAATAGCAGTGTTATGCGCTGTTGTGTTCTGGTCTGAAGGGTGTGGTAAGGGAGACATACGTTTCCGAGGCATTCCATCTTAGTCCTCAGGGGTAGCAACGCATCATTGGCTAACCTTAGGTGAGACTTTGATCTTACCTAAGGTTGATTACAGATGTTCAAGGGCGTCAGTAGCCACTTACCATCAGGTAACAGGAAAGGATAAAAAAAAAAACGTTAAGGTTATTTTTTTTATTTCTGACATCCGATAGTTACGTTTACGGCTACGGAGCTACATAACATCCCTAATGAGACTAATTAATCCCTATTACTAATGCAAAATTAGCATTTTGTAGAGATAACAAAATTATGTTCGCATTTCGAGTTTCTTCAATCGTGCATTATTAAACGGACGTAACATTTATGTCTTGCACGAAATCGTCACTTTTTAATTCTCTTGACGATGGACGACGTTATTAGCATAACTTTCAAATGAACTGAATTTGCTGTAATTATAACTTTAGTTCCTTTCGTATACATTATGCGGTTATAATACTAATGAATGTATGGTGATAATGCAAGTCGACTCACAGGCTGAGTCACACTACAGATGTGATATTCAGGGGGTCTGAGTTTGATCCCTGGCTAGGTAGAAATCGCCATTTTAGTTTGAGGTGTACTATTATGATCCCATAACAACAAGATACCAGTAGTCCTAGCGTTTTTAATACTTATCGTTCAATGTCGAGTATCAAAAACAAAATAATAAATGTAAAATTTCCGGCAACCTAGACATCACAGAGACCAAACATAGTACCATTATATATCTTTTATAAACAATGGCTTTGGTGTTTTTGCAACTTTGACGCAGTTAACCATTATATGACTGTTGTTCGATGTTTTGAAGTGAATCTTCCTTAGAATCGTTGTGATTCGAAACTTAATGAAACGAACATTACGAAAACAGTTGTCGGCGCTACAACGCTGATAGATGCCAGATGGCGCTATACTCCTTTCGGAATCACGCTAACGATTTTACTTCGTAGCTTGCATAGGAAGTCAAGTTTGGTATATACGAAATAATTTATCCGAATATAAGCTGCAGTGATTACTAAATCGTTTTTTTATTATCGATAATTCCTTTCAGGAAACCAGAGAAAACCTCCATGGATGACCACATCCCCGACCTCTGCTCGCTGTCCAAACGGTCCCTGGATGAGTTGACGGCCGCCGAGCGCTTCGTGCGGTGTTCCCTGGAGATCGCTGACGAGAGCTACCTCGTCCGCAGCGAGCAGACCCTGAAGACTGAGACCCCGACCTTCAATAGCGCTTTGAAGGCGTTCGATCGACACTTTAGGTATGAAGATTTGTTATAAAGCACATATTCAAAAAATAGACTAAAAACCCGACTGTTCAAAAATATTTTAACCAAAAGTTATAAACAAGGGATGCTAAGATAATTTTGGTAGTTTATTCTGTAAGATTTATTTTACAATAATTTATTTAATTTAACGCTAATTAAAAGTTCTCGTCAAATTACTAACATTATATTGCTATACCTACTATGGGGGTACCCATAGTATAACAGTTTTATAATATGTATATGTAATTGTCAATTTACTAGCTTTAATTTAATACCCATATTATGATGAAAAAATCCCCTCCGCCCCTCTTTACTCAATTCACAGGCGTCATGTTGAATAATCATGTAGCCTATGTCACTTTGTTAATTAAGATGAAGCCAGCTACACCTCACATGTAAAAATCCATCAAACAGTTAGGGTGCGTGTCAAAGAAATAAATATATGCTCGAAAAATACTATTCCTTCTGATGTGATCGGGTAAAAATAGGCAGATGCTATCAGTCAAATTGAATTAAGAACTTAACTGTTAATTTGATCTCAGAAGGAATTAAAATACATATAACATATCATAACATATGAAAAATGTAACATTTCAATAAGATTAAAGCATGTATACGGTAGGTACTGTAAGGAAGTTACCCAAAACTGCCTAAGGCGCTAATTTCAGCTTACGAAAGCGTATGTCGTGTTAGAGTGGGCGAAAGGCTAGCGGACCTTGTTCCAGAGTTACAAGGGTCAGGAAGGACACTTAAACTCGGAATGTAGGACGCGAGTGTATATAAATACTTCTTGGGACATGCGAACGGTTTATTGTAGGTACTTTATTTTGTTATAAAAATAGACTTAGAATTTTTTCACTAAAAAGTAGGTAGGTATGTCAACTATTTAGAATAATTACAAGTGAAAATTTACATTATGTCTCTAGTTTTTCGTATACTTCTCAAAAACCCCTTTCATTTAATACACATATCATTGGAGATACAAAAAAATATATGTTCAATAATAACAGGCGGCTGCCATATTGGGCATAGAATTTTTGAAACACCACCGCCACACATATTTCTGCCTAATAATAACAGTGTTATGCGCTGTTGTGTTCTGGTCTGAAAGGTGTGGCAGGGATGGGTATGGGAGGCATACTTTTCTGAGGCATTCCATCTTAGTCCTCAGGGGTAGCTTCGAATCTGTTGCTAACCTTAGGTGAGACTTTGATCTTACCTAGTGTTGATTACAGATGTCCATGGGCGGCAGTAGTCACTTACAGTAAATTCGACATTAAATTCGAACCACAGTAAATTCGAACGACACGTAATTCAGTGTAAACTCGTCTATTATTATTATACGTAGCATTATACATATCAAGATGTTTTAAGAATATCCTTTCATACTATGAATATTATTTGTTTCAGTTTAACCGAGCTTTTCTTAAAACAAGCGATGGAAACCCTCAACTCTGGTGAACTGAGGCCAGAACAAGTATTACTGGACAAGCTACGGCCATTGGAAAGGCGAATACTGCCTTTGGCTGCAGATATTCTGCTCGCTGGAGTTGACCCTGTAAGATACTACCTTTAAATATTTGACCAATAACAACCTAACGATATTCCACAATATATTGTACTATTTGATAAAGAATATGGTACCTACATTATTCAATTGTTACAATAATTACAAAGAAACACAACTTACAAAGAAAGCAAATATAATAGACAAAATATAGTCATTAGAGATAATAAACGTTACTATTTCTTCTTAATCAGTCTAACTAATTATAGTGAACAAACCAATTTATAAATGTTAATAGAATAAAATACAATTATGACCATTCAGTAATACAATTATTATTATTAAAGAGTAAATAGTATTAGTAAAACCAAGAAAAAAATTAAAATTTTTTGATAACCAATTTTGATAAAGTTTTTTATGTGAAACATCAATACACGCACGTAAAACAGATTGTGCGCGTGGCGATCGCCACACGGTATTTATAAAAGCGCCATCAGGCTAACCAACGGGCAAAACTAAGCGGGCTGCGGTGTTAATTCGACTTAGTACGGGGTACTGTTCGTAGATGACGTTATTTTCATTATTCTATAGATTTATTTCCTGTCGCAATCTTATCTTTTATGCAAATTACTTGTACGAACACGATGTTTCACATTTGCCAGGCGTCCCGTAACGGCCATTTTTTTTCTTGTACGGTTACTCGTCTGTAATCGGATACGGATATCTGTAATCAACCTTAGATAGAATTGGAGTCATACCTGAGCACAAAACACAGATGCGTTACTTACTACCCCTGAGAATTATGTGAGAACGCCTTGTATAAATGTACCTTTAATAGAGTGACTTCGATTAATTATTAACACTCTTCAATAGCTAAAGTTGGCGTAACATCGAAATCGATAAATTACTTTCACTCTTTCTTAGTTACCTTTTGTAGAAACACCAATATCGATAAATAATTTCTATTTCGTGGCATGTACCTGTACTATTCGTATTGATAATTTATTTATCTAGTTAATATTACAAAGGTGTACCTACTTCTTGTAGGGATAGGTGATTGTATGTGTGTTTGTTACTCTTTCACACAAATACTAGTAATTGGATTTGAATGAAACTTGGCACACGGATATTTATGACCAATTATTATTATTATTTATTAACTGGTAGGATATTCTTTGCCGTGCTATTTATGATCCAAGCGAGCGAAGTTGCGGAATATAGCTAGTGCGCTCGTGGGTGCGTTGTTACATGATTATAATTTAAACAACTTATGTAAAGACGAATTTATTATTGTGCTCGCTGGAAGCTTACGAGCAATTGACTGTTAGTAAGAATAATAACGGGGAGGTCTTACCCGGGTCTCTCATATGCTACGGTTAAGTCGACATAAGGGCGGTTGGGCAAGGATGTTCGGAAGGGTACCCCTTTTACCTGAGCAATTCTAGGAGATCGAATACCACCCGGATCCTTAACATTTATACATAATAATACAATGTTAATGAAAACATTGTAATATAATGTACAAATGTATAAGATATTTAACATCTCCACTGTTTAGTCGGTGGTTCAGACTTCGTGCGTCGATAACCTACGAGCCGACGGTTGTCCTAGTGGTGGTCGGAGGTTAAACCAGGCTAACTGTAATTGTTACATGCAGTGGCGTAGCTATCGGAGGGGTAGACGGGGCACTGCCCCGGGGCCACCGAACTCAGGGGACCTTAGACTTACAAACTATAAATTGAACTAGTGAAAATTTCTCCCACATTCGGAATATAAATATACCAGATAGTTTATTTGGGGCCTAGTTTATTTTTGCCCCAGAGCCTTTGGTTACTTAGCTACGTTACTGATTACATTCATCGATACTAATAATATTTGTGCACACGTCACACTAATACTCTTTATCTTTAACGATATACTGTTATACATATTAACAAATATGTATAACAGTTTACAGAATGACATGCATGCGCACACACACACGCACATGCACGCACACATACACAGACACACAAATAGATGTTTCTTAGTTTTTATTTGTACTACCTATAAAATGTAAATCCATAATTGGCATTGACAACATGTTATAAAAAGCATCTCTTATGTTATAANAAAAAAACGATATCGATATACTGAAACGGTTTATCGTTGACAGCTAGCCCAAACGGCCCTAAGCATGTTCTACCAGCTGTCTCTCCACGCGGCGCGGCAGCAGCGCGCCCACGACGAGGTGTCCTGGTCCGTCGCGTCGCAGGAGGCCGGCGCGCAGTGCCCGGAGCTGCCGTACATCGACGCGTGCGCGAGGGAGGCCATGAGGCTCCACCCGGTCACAGGGGGCGTTGTACGACGTACCAGGGAGAGTTTGGTCGTCGCCGGCTACGAAGTACCTCCAGGGGTGAGTTGTGTTAATTGTTTTTTATTCATAATATGGAATTTCTCATCGTCAACCCATTATTGTTCCACTGCTGGGAACGGGTGGTATCTTAGAATGAGAGAGTTTTAGGTAGTCCACGCTCTGGAAAAGTGCTAATTAGTACACTTCAAACACCTTTGAGAAATCTTTTTTTAGAGATATCTCAGGTGTGCAGGTTACCTCACGATGTTTTCCTTCACATAATTTAAGAGAAATCAGTGCTGCGTGCCTGGGATTCGAACCTCGGACCCTCAATTGAGTGGCCGAGTTTTAACCTTTAGGCTATCAGTGCGCTATGGAACCTGTAAAATAAATTAATTAAAAGTGAGCTAGATGGATTAATGTACCACTACAGCCTGGCAACGGTGTGTTTTCCACCGCCTAGTATCGTGACTACGATTTAAGTAACGAGGTTGAAATATTGACGCTGAATATCCATCATGAGTTTCATAATAAAATGTATTGTGAAGAGTTATTCAACTACAGAGGCATTATAATTTTAATGTATTTTTAAACGTAAATAAGAACCTCTTTCAAAATGTGTTAATTAATATTTTAATTAGGTCATCAGTGTTAATTATAATTTAACATTACTCACATAATAATAACAACGTCATACAGTTGACAATAGCTGTTATACTCTATAATTTCTACCAGAGATCATCAATCACTCCCCCTTTGATTTATTGACTAAGTACGGCGATAGTGCGACTAAGGGCGGTGAGTGTACGTACTGAAGTACCTACACTACAGTACATTGAGAGGTGCCTCAAACTATAATAATGGAATTTAGTACAAGTTACTAGTTTAGTCTAATACTACAATACTTACAATGACTACTATTTTTATCACATTAGAGTAACAAAGGATCATGTCCACCTGATGGTAAGTGGCCACTGCCGTCCATGGACATTTGTAAGTAATGTCGTATAGAACAGGGTTTGTATCTAAAGTCGGTCACGGATGCGTTGCCACTCCCGACGACTAAGATGGTTGCTTCATATAAAATTAAACCGGTAACACACCCTTCCACGGAAACGTTAACGCTAACTATACTTATTCTACCACCTGGTAAAGTAAAGCCGTTACTATCCATTCAATTACCATTGGACCCTCCAAAAAGTTCTGGGTTCAATCTGGCATGAAAAACGATTCGATTTAGCCTTCTTTATGTGCCCATGACCTTCTTTATATGTAGACTAACTGTGCCCCGCGGTTTCCCCCGCTACTATATAAGAAAAAACTAACAAACAAACATAACGTGATTTTATATAGCCTATAGTCTTACTCATTAAATGGACTACTCAGCACAAAAATATTTTTTCAACTCGAATCAGTAGTTCCTGAGATAAGCGCGTTCAAACAAACAAACTCTTCAGCTTTATAATATTATAACAAAATTAACAAAATAATAAATAAAATATGTCTGTCTACATCCGACCGTTAATTCTAGTATAATTAATACAAACATGTCAAGTAAAATAAAGTTTCCTTTCTAGGTCGACATAGTCCTCGCTCACGGCGTAACCAGCAAAGCGGAAAAGCAATGGGGCAGACCGAAGTCCTTCATCCCAGAACGCTGGTGCGCTGAAGGTTGGGAACCACTGCGCGCGTCCTGGGCTCATCCAATGGCTTCTCAGCCTTTTGGTGAATCCTGTCCAGCTACCGGCATCGCTGGGAAGATGCTAGCATCATTAGCGACGAGGGTCTTGGATAAATACAGGTTAGAATGGCACGGACCTAATCCGAGTATCGTGACCACGGGAGTGAACAAGCTCCAAGCTCCATTCTACTTCGTGCTGCAGAATGCTGGGTAGTTTGCAATCGAAAAGACTTAAAGCGGAAAGTGATAGTATTGTTAAGGATTTAATTGTAAGCTACAATGATTTGAGGGGACAAGGGGGTGGAAATGTTACATTAACATATGTTGATACACGGGTGTATCTTTGTTAAGAGAGTCCAAAAAAGGCAGTCGGCAAAAATAAGCGATCGACTAATCTCTTGATTTATTTTTCCTTCTATGCTAAAAGGGGATAAGAAAAAATCCAAAATTTGTAAACCAAAAAAGAAACAAAAATGGTCCTGTTTCTAGAATTTTCTTTACTTACATATGCTAATATACCACTCCCCCCTTGCATACACCCATGTGTTAATGCTGGTTTAATATGGTTTTATTACTCAACTTCCGTGGAGCTTATATCATACATTTTGCTGCAAATGATTGGCCTCGTGATCAATATAACAAATACTAAGCTTTAAATGATTTGCCTCGTCTTATTTAGTGTACGACTTGTAAATGCACTTAAAATAAACTCACTCAAAATTGTCACGTCCCATTTTTTATATAACCTCGAAAACTATTTTCCTGCCTATTTATCAGCATCGGATTATGGATATATTCGCATGCGGGCAAAAAACTGATAAGCCTGAGTTATACGTTCAATCAATCGTACGTCGAGCTGGATAAGTCGGGATAAATCGGACTTTAAACAAATGGCTCTTCTAGCTAAGCAGCTGGGATGCAGGTATGCAAATTACTTCGTAGGAAAGTTGAAATGAAAGATATACTAATACTGGATACAACGCCATCTACACAATGATATCGTTAACAAATATTGAATCATGTTACTTAAAATTAAATGAAATTAATTTTTTTCTTACTTCTTTTTAATTAACTTTTATTATATAGTTATATACACATTATTCATTACCAACAAAACAAATGTATGCTGTTATATTAACACCGAATATATAATTAATAATAATCTATGTATTATTTTTAATAGTTTATAGGTTTTAACTAAGTTCCTATGTTACATTCGAATACAAATTTATTGAAAATAAATGATCAAATCATAATATTGTGTTTTTTTTCGAGCGATACTTCCTTATTAATTTTACTACAGATCGAAATAAAATATAATTATCTCTGAGATTTCGATTAATCTAATTTGCTTTGCACGTAGAAAGACCCGAGTTCGATCCTTGTCCAGACAATCACTAAATTTTTCTCCGGACTGTTTATACAAAGGTTCTTTGGAACCTTATGTCCGTGTAACTGATAAATACAGACAGAATTAGTGTAGTGTAAAAAAATCAAGCCTTTCAATCACGGCTTAGAAGCCGAAAAATAGCCGGGGTTCGAATTCATGATGCGCACTTCTGTTTCTCAAAATTATGTGCATTTTAGAAATTAACTATATCATCCTTAAGCGGTAAAGAAAAAAATCATAAATAAGAAAAAGCCTACAAGCCTGAGTGTTCTTAAAGAAGTTTTCGAGGGTTTGTTAAGTCTAACAATCCGCACTGGGCCAACGCGGTCTAGACCCCTCTCACTATGAGATTTGACCTGGGCCTAGTAGCGGGAGAGTAAGAAACAAGAAAATATCATGAAAGCAAAAAAAAACCCGACTGGTAAAACTGAAATTTGCAGTCGAATATTTTGTTTTAATAATAATATATTTATTTAACGCTAAGTTTGTGTCAAAATTAACCCATACCCATAAAATGGATATTCATAATATGAATATCAATTATATCATATTATGGTCGTGATAGTAAAAAAGTCGTCCCTTTTCCCCATTTTGCAGGCGCCAATTTTAATTAAATAGCCTATACCGCCCTGTAAACTGACACAATTTTAATGATATATCATATGTCACATTCCGTCAAGCCATCAAGCAAAAAAGCATACAAACATAACATAAATATCCTCCTTCTGACGCAGTCCGGTAAAAATAAACTTACTGCGTGACTTACGCATTGACCTTTAAACCTTATTTACATATTATGACAACATTAAACAACATTTTCAAAGTCAACATAACTTCTTTATGTACTGTTTCATGAAAACTGTATTCAAGGAGTCAACAAAAGCTGAGATTACAGCTGAAAAGTACACGCAAAAAGTTTCATTGTCAGTAAACTTATCTGTCTTTTTCATTCATCACGGACAAACGATCCATCACGACTCGCAAAAACAGGACCCCATACTATATAATACTGGTAAGTTTATTTTGGGGACGAAATAATATATTTGTGGTTTTTATAGCATACTTATATTTATGTTATTGCAAATGTTAGTACATTTTTATGTAACAACAAACAAATAAGCTTGAATCTAAGTATATCAATGCTCTAGTACAAGTTTATTGCGTATTCTGAAAACAATCATTGTTCATGATTTCGTCCGGTATTGCGCGAATACATTGTATGGTATGGCCGAAAACGAGCAATGTATGGATTTAAACGTAAACAATGATTATTTAGAGGATACTTAATAAACTCGTACAGAGAGTAGATACTGGAGTACTATCTGAAGTCGGTCACATAAGCGTTGCTGTCTTAAATTTATTAAAAATACATTTTTATTTTTGTTTAGTATATATCTTTGCGTACGCTATTACACGCACAACTCAAGGAATGAGTACGTGAAGTTAATTTGCGAGAGATGTTGAATCTCATTAAAATTCTTATGTAGAATAAGGGCCAACTTCCGATCCGAATCTCGGTATCCGACAAGAACCTCCTCCTTTTCGTAAAGTTACTTAAAATGTGCACTATTTATATAACATATTGCTAAAAACCGAATCTTTGATAAGTCATAATTATAACTTAATGCAATGAATCATTTTACGTCGTACTTAAATGTCTCAAACTGAAATCCAATTTGAATTTTGAGTTAGAACGATGTCAGGTACAAAACCGAACTTCCTAGTCTCGTTATTTACGCACCATGATTAATGACGTGGTCGTGATGTCTCTTGAACATAATAGTTGGCGACTGATGGATGGACGTACGTACCAACATTAAGTGCTCCTAATAAGGCACAATACAAATGGGGCGTGTAAACGCGAGGTATTTTTTTTTGTTTAGGCATTCCTTCATGTCCTTGTCCTATTTAATAAAACTATGTTATAAATAAGCATAAAGTATGCCTGTTGATGGTCTCGACTCTAGAACATTTATGGTGCCCGTCGCGCATGATATCCGTAATCAATTTTTAGTAGGATTAAAGTTCTGAGTCGACATGCGTCGACAATAGATTGCTACAAGAAACGTCGAAGTAAGATGTAATAAAAAACACGCTTTCTGCACTCATAGCCCCACGCTAGGATTTTCTCCTGTGTCGTGGGTGCCATGGACACACAAAGACGAATACACAAACACCCAGACCCAGAACAGAAGTCCAAACTCTTCATTCGGATTTCTGTCTGGCCGGGGATCGAACCTGGGAACCACTGCGTGTCAGACCGGTATGATGACCGCTATTATGAGTAATAATTAAAGGATCAACTTTTTAACCAAAAATATTGATAATTTTCATTGCATATATAGGCCTTAACAATCGATCGATGTATCGAATCGATCTCAGATACATGAAAATCGACATAAAATTTTGTTTATTGTAATTACGCTAATTAAAAAAAAGTCCTATGATGTTCGTGATGATATTTTGCATTACTGGGCTAAGTAATTCAAGTAACAATAAAATAAATTGAACATAGATTTGCATTTGAAAAATCGATTCTATCTTTCTCGTTATTTTAGTACTTAGGAATTACGGACACCTTACGTCCGTACTGCCCTTACCTTACCTAAAAAACATCATGAACTATAAAAAATACAGTCGAATTGAGAACCTCCTCCTTTTTTAAAGTCGGTTATAACTAACAAAAATATAATAGCCCTGTCCTACGAATTTATCTTGCAATATATCACAACCTTTTCAAATCTTTGTAAGAACGTTGCGTATATTAAACGATAAGTATGTTTCGATGTTATCACAAGCTTATAAAATGCTTTTCATTGTATAAAGTATGGATATGTAAGAGATTAAAACTTTTTGGGTAAGTTAGTATTTACCTACCTCCGTTCACGTAGTCGTGAACGGAGTCACTAAACTTATTAATTTAATCCATCCTATTCAGGCTTTAACCCGCTAGATAAAGATGCCAGAATCATTCTAAAGTCCTAAAACTTTTGTACCTGCCGATTATAACAGGCAAAAAGTTTGGGATCCAATTCATCAATAACGCGAATTTTAAGACCCTCACTCACTGATAAGTTATTAAAAATAATTTAAAAGTACACTTTTAAATCTTAAAAAGCTCTTTAAAAGTTCGTAAAAGCGAAGAATATTATTTCCACTTGAGATTCTACAAATAAGAATTTAAAGTGGTGTTATTTGAAATGTGCCCGTACGTCTAAGAACAAATAAATAAATAATCTAAATTCGACAGAGTCCAGATGGTGTTTGTTGTGCGATCCGGCGACACTCACTTCTCTGCGAGCCGCCGTGCGAACAACAACTTTAGAAACTGTCTTACATCTCGTTGCTATATATCTGTTTAAGTGCCTAGTGTTAATTGTACCGTGTCAATATTTAAACGGTTGGGTGATTCTTATTTGTTACTTTAAATTGTCCGTATCCCCACAAATCGCCCACACATAATGTAGGACGATGAAAATACTCATTCTGATCGGCATCCTGTCCCGAAATACTGATTAAAACAAAAATGCACTTAAGATTAAAATGGAAAATTAACTTGAGTCAGTAATGTTGTGATTTTATTCTGTGTTTTGGTGATGTACTTACGAAACCTTATTTTCATGAATACATTAGAAAAGAAGCAGCAAACAAGCATGCAATCCGCTGGATTGTTAGTAGCTCTAATTTAGTCCATGCAGCTCATAAACTTAATCTCAGATCTGATCAGTCTTCCGATGTGTTGCTACCGGTGAAGACTAAGTTGAACGCCTCGAATAAGAATGTGTCCCTTTCCACGCCCTTAAAACTGAAATACACTGTTTAACACAGCTGTTATTAGACAGACATAGATATGACCGTCGTGCTTTCGGAGTCTAATCAGAAAGGGTTCTACGACCTTTTTAAACCCTTATTCCGTTTAAGATTCACGTTTAAAAGTCAAAAGGTCACGTTTTGACTGAAGAGGTTTTGAGATGGCGAGGAAAATGAAGTAATAATTAGGCTGTCAATCTTAGAACTCTTCACAGCATTTACATAAAAGGCGATCTATTTTGACTCCGTACCTAAAATAAACGAAAAATGTTTTAAATGTTTTTCTAATTGATAAATAATAGTGATTAAAAACCAGAAGATTGGATAAAAAAATGATGGACGGAATGCCCCGTACTATAAATTTATAAACTATTTTATTTTTTGTGGTTCCATCCATCCATCCATCAGCCTTTTGAGGTCCACTGCTGGACATAGGCCTCCCCTAATCGGCACCACTCCAACCGATCCTGAGCCTTCTGTGGTTATATATTCTTAATTAAAGACTACCTTATTAAAACGTAAACAGCCGAAATAAATCGGTTTCCTGTATGGGAAATTATTTATTCTTAGTAGGTGTTTGGTGTTATAGCGGCCATACTTATCAGTACTATTACAGTTCAAGAGATACGAGCCTTGTGACAGACGGGCAGATTGCGAATATTAATGTTAGACTCCCGTTTTAATCATTTGGTTACGGACCCCTAAAAGATAGGACAAAGAGTAAAAGTAATTTGAATTACAGATTTCGTATTTCATTACAGAATAAGGCGCCCAAGTTACTCGGTATACTATGTACAGACATAAAAATACTTGTAAATCGCCTAAATATTTTTATTGAAAGTAATTTACGTTACAATAAACGTTACTCAATATCAAATTTACTTAATGTCTTTATAGAACTACTAGCTATATCCCGGGCCCGCTTGGGTTATGTTTCACAGAGTGAAAAATATCCTATGTTTTAATCCATCCAACTTTTTCACAACATCCAATTTTTTGCGTGAAAGACTAACATCCTAAAGACTAACAGACATTCATCCATCTCCACAATATCTTACTAATATTATAAATGCGAGGTAAATAGCTTGTGAGGATGTATATACTCATATGTGTGTTTGTTACTCTTTTACGAAAAAACTACTAGTCAAATTTCTCTGAAATTTGGCACACAGAGAGTTTATAATATAGGATTCTCATTACCGTGGTAGACATGACCGAAGCGGGCGGAACTAAATGTACCTATGTATCAACCTGCACGGGCGAGGCTTTGTTCAGTATTGGTTACTTTGTGACTCTCAATAAAGCGCATAAAATAAATGAACAATCGCGCAATAAAAGTATACTAGGAGGAGTTATTTGGTAGCACATGGCACTAAAAGTTCAGTGGTGCAATAGAATAGGTTCACTGTGCCTGACCATAGTCCAGACAAATACTAGAAGTGGCGCAAACTATACACTTTAATTTAACGCTTTTAACTCTAACTACACTCATAGCCCCAAAGTAGGCTTTTCTCCTGTGTCGTGGGTGCCAACCAGAACAGAAATCTACACTCATCATTCAGATATCTGCCTGGCCGGAGATTGAACCCGGGACCCACTACGTGTCAGACCGGGATGGTGACCACTTCAAAACGTAAGTCGTCAACTTTTTTGTTTGTTCACTTCAATAAACTTCAGTGAATAAAACTAGTACTTAATCATAGTAATAAAAATGATTGTTTAAACTTAATGATGCTCACAGGCTTTTTATATCTAGGGGAAAAGGGAGTAATGGGAGTCACCTAAGCGAGAAATCAAATAAAAGCTTAAATTGGAACAAAATACCTATTGCAGTTTATTTATTTTATTTTATTTATTTTTTATTGACACAAAATTACTTAATTAGCTATAAATTGAATTTAACTTCAATAAATTTGGTAATCAATTTTGAATGTTATAACTGTTTAAAAAAATACAGATTTGACTCCCATTGCACCGACGTGCGGGCAATGGTGGCCAACCCTGTGGGCAATTGGCGTCAAAAATAATTTAGCACATATTGCAAATATTATAGTCTTCGGCTGAATCCCGCCCACTGTACTATGCATGAGCCCTTAACCCTCACGGATTACATCTTTACAAAATCTGATTGTTTCTTCCGAAACCGTTACCAGTGTATTGTCTGTTTTCCTTGGTCTTTGTCTTTCCATTTTTTTCCTTTTCTTTTTTCTGACTTCTTATCTTTTATTGATTGGCGTGGATGTGATACATACCTATGCTGTTTCTTTCGACTGTGTCTTATAACCGTTGTTTTTATGGCAATTTTACTTGCGGATAATAGAATTCACCTGACTCCCGTTGCCCTTAACTATATTAATATAAATATAGATAATAATAAATAAATCTATAACATACTGACACAATTTAAACGGCACAACACTCTTTCAATAGCCTGGTTAAATACGGGAAAATGTACTGTTTATACACATACTATAAGAAATTCGAGAGTTATCGTTTATTTTACTTCCATAAAAAATTACATCAGCGAAGCGCAAAAACAAAATGTTATTTTATCTTCGAAGCGCGGATGTTTACTATCACGAACTATTTAACACAATACCAATAGGTATTGTGTTAAGTAGTACTAGTAGGTACACAGCGGATGCATAAAGGTGTCATTCACGATGCTTACGTGGACAGTTTCGTGTATATGTTGGTGACTCCCATTACCCTCTGACTCCCATTGCCCTGTTTTCCCTACTACTTTTATTGCCTATAGAACATATTGGAGTAACAATAAGATATTTAAATTGACATTTACTTTTTCTATAAAGATAAGCATTAGCTATCACATTGAAATAATTATACCTAAGTAAATTAATAATTACCAACAATTTTAATTTTATTCCGGCGTAGGAACCTAATTTTTTAATCCTTATCGCATTAACATTTTTATGTTTCACTTGTAACATTTAAAGGAATAAATACATTATAGTTCTCATATTATTATTGAGTATTAGCTATTTAAACCTTCATCTTCTGATTTTAAATATTTTTTTTGGTATCTAATGTTTTCAAAACATTACGTGCACAATTATCTACTTACAATAAAAATTATAGACTATTCAGCATCGAAAGTGTTGACATTTCTACTCAATGAGAATTCTCTGGCTCGAACAAAAACTAATAAAACTGGGAAAATTAAAAGCTGAAACATGGAATGGTACGAAAAACGAAAAATTCCTTTGATGTTTTTTTGCGACATACTCGTAAGTTTTAATTGGAAAACGTGCTGAGGTTAAGTGATTTACTAACTTTTTATTACTCGTTTCCAAATTTGTGTAATTCGATAAGGAATGTAATAGTGAATCTTAACCGTTTTTATATTTATTAATAAAAAGGAGAAAATTATAAGTTTGCCCTATATTAATACATATATGTTAGATACATGGAAACGTTTGCAATAAGTATTATATCGTATGGCCAAAACACGAGGCGACGCACCTTTTATTTTCGTTTTAAACAAAACACCTTCTTTAGATCTTCTATAAATAGCACAAGCCAAAAAAAAAACTCATCTTTTCATGTTTTAGTCCCGAAATTTGGAGCTCAGATTTTTGCTTTTAAATTGCATATTCTCGCTGGATGCGTTAACCGTTAAATGAAAAGTACACACAGGTGCTACAAAGTTGTAACCATTTCTTTTGCTTCATTACCATAACAAATCATGCCGCTATCGCAGAGTTCTTCTGGGGAATATAACGTTCAACAATCCTATTTTCTTTTTATCTAGACGCTGAAACTCACGAGGCAAACACGCAAGATTTCCCCCGGGAGTCTCCATGGTGACAATGCCGACAATGTGGGTTGCGTTTTATTGAACTACGGTACCTACTGCGAAACGGAACGACTCTTAATTCTTTGAGGAAAGTAAAGATATTATAGAAATTTACTTAAGGAATGCTTTGTTTATTTCCAAGAAAGAAAGGAATTATGTAAATTATGAAAGGGATTTCATAATCTTTTTCCGCTTAAGGAAATAGAAATAAAAAATACTTTTACTTTTTTTCGGCTACAATGTAGATATTTGTACAATTTTTGTACATTATATATTTTTTTATGAAAATAGGTTATATAATTTTAAATTAAGTTCCCTCCTGGCTTCATCGTAGTGGTCCAATCTACGATTACTAAGCCCCCTCACCACAAAAAGGCGGAGATCCCCTTAAGGGGGAATATGAGATGTCTTTGGTTTGTGGTGAATTATGAGGTTTATTATGTATGAAAGGAATTAAATACCTAAATTGTAAGTACCTATCCGTTACGTTACAGAAAAATATTGTGAGCCGAAGATAATATATTTCTGATCTATGAAACATTACATAGATGAGAAATAGACAATCTTCTTATCTTAGATTACTATACGACTGTGATTTGTACACTCTTTTTATGAATTAACAATAAAACAAAAGAAACAGGTTCGATGTTATTCAATGATAAGTAATCGTAAAATGTGTAAATTAAAATTAAGTCCAAGCCGCTTACTAGAGGAGAGTTGGATAATACTAATAACTTGGACTTACAATTCAGACAGAGTTTGATGTAAAGATTAAAAAATGCAGAGACGAGAATGTATTTAGCTACACATTCAGCATGGGAAAATATTTAAAATAAATAAAGGGAAAGTAATTATTTCGATATTAAAAAAAGGGCGAGCGTGGAACTATTAGACTGGTTTGATATTATCAAACCAGTCTGATAATTCCACGCCTGTGCCTGTAATAATAACGTGAATTTCTATTAGAAACGTAAAAAAAATGAAAAATAAAATCAATTTTAAGTATAATTAAATTCAGATAAGGAGTATTAATTTCTTTTAGAGCTTAAAATATTATTTTAGTACAAGATAAATCAACTGTAAAAAAATATGACCAAATAGTAACACAAAGTAAGATTCGCTAAGTCAACAAGAGTTATGTACTTCTACATATATTATTTTATAAATGACTAAGTAAATTGGCAAATCTTTGAATGATGTTACAACTCAGCTATACGAGTAGGCA
>MOOZ01001640.1:505934-516805 GCA_002930495.1 Cecropterus lyciades | reverse complement strand
TATGATTATACTGTTCGTTATTATTATTAAGTACAAATTACGTATAAATTATAATACTGTTATTCTTATATCTCTATTGTGAATGTACATCTACCCGCCATCGAGGTTTCCTTTATACTAGAAATTGAAACAAAGTGTTTTATCTTGCCTGCCCGACAAGATGGCTTCAAATAACAAACCTATCTCTGCTTTGACGAAAGGCCGTTTTATGTCGGGCCCCACTCGAAACAAACATTTGCATCGTGTTGAAAATTGTGCGCAAACGTAAAGTGACAAAGACCTTTATGTGTGTACAGTCGAGAAGAAAAACAAATAATGTAGCTGAAAATAAATAAAACAATAATAATGTTCGTACCTATAATCTCTACATAATTCAGTGCCTGTAATCAGTACACAGTTTATATATAGATTTCAGAGTAGATAGATATGTAAAACTTAATTTTATTATTTCCATACGTTGTTTGCTAATATTAAGAAAATATAAAAATAGTAGAACATTTATTATGTAAACTCTTTTAATAAAAATGTCCTATTATTTGTTTCTTTACACCTAATGTCGTTCTCCAGTCAAGTTTAGGTGAATGATAAAAGATTGTGCCGAATGGTGAAAGTTAAAATTCACTGTATTATATTGCCAATGCGTGTTGGTAGTCACAGTAAATAATAAAATTGTAAGAAAGGCACAGTCGGTTTTTCATCAGATTGAATTCTTAATCGTACCTATTTAACGAAAGTTATATTGTTACTATGAGTGGGGTGTTGTTCGAAATCACTATGTTATTGACTTACGACCATTGGTAATAAAATGTACTAACTAACTATTTTATCGTTGAGGTATATAAGGGGAGGAGGGTAGGGGGTGTAGAGGTCCGGATCCTTAGCATAGGTGAGAAATGGAAAATTCTTCAAACAGGTGGACCTTTATTTTATTTTTTGTTGAAAAATTCAGACCAGCAGCTTTTTTCACCGTCCGCTGATGTTGGAGTTCTCGTTAACAAAGCTATAGCCTATGTATCTAACAGAGTGATTAAGAGTAAAATAATATATTTGTTAAAAATTCGATTTTACAGTACCTTATTTTCAATCCGACAGTACCTCCAACCCTATAATGTGATAACTTGAGAAGGCGAGACAAATCGCAACCGCTTCTAATCAAAGGGCGGCTGATATACTTGTAACAATCAAGTGGAGAGCCATAATCTGTGATTGCTCGCGATAACGCCGGAGCCTTCCATCACGCGAAAGCCCACGCACTTTCCTTACGTCGATTCCGATTAGGGAGAAAATAGTAATCTTGATTCTGCTACGAAAAGAAATAGAATAGAACATTGTCTTTGACTGTTCTTTGGTGGATTTTCAGCGGTGATGACTTTGTGGTTTGAATTCAGACGTTTGACTGCGGTTCGAATCTCAGGACTGATTTTGCTAAATGTGCACTTTACGTCTGTATGTACGAAAATACCTGATTTACAGAACATATCCATAACATAAAATATTTAACAACTAAGGATTTAAGACTACAGTTATCAACGCAGTTTATTTGGAGATAATAAAGTTTAATTTTAAAATTTGTGTATTTTATAAATATATAATTGAAGGTGTTAGAACTCTGTGGTTCGACTCCGAAAGCACCACCGCCACACCTATTTCTGCCTAATAACAACAGTGTTATGCGCTGTTGTGTTCTGGCCTGAAAAGGTGGTAAAGGAGACATTCTTTTCCGAGGCATCTGTGGCTAACCTTAGGTGAGACTTTGATCTTAACTCAGGTGGCCACTTCCGTGCATGGGCGGCAGTGACCACTTACCAACAGGCAGTAAACACTTACCGCTTATCAGGTGGACTGCATGCTCGTATGCTATTTCAATCATATAAAAAAATCTAAAATGTACTTAATTTTTCAATTGTCAAACAAGTAAATTGAAAAAGATATCACCTTTTCTTCATTTGAGGCAATCATAGGACGCAAGGCAAGATTAGGACATTTGACGGTATTAAAAATGATTTAAAAATGACCTTCAATTAAAACTTTTTAAGAATAAATACATCAACGACCAGAATAACACCTATTTTGTCCTATATCTCCTATATTCAAAATTCGCATTCCTTTAAATGTAGAGCAAAAACATGTTAGGTAGGTATATTTTGCATACCGACACTTGTATTTCCACTAAGAAAGCGATCCTTGTCGAAATTTACATTCCGAGTAGGATTGCCATGCATTGGAAAATTAATTTAGGACAAGGCTCATATTATGAGTAATTATGAAGACCAAAATAGAGCCTATTATTGCCTAAATAAATTCTAAGGTACCTCACTATTTAAAAGATCCTTAGTACGTTTCATAGATACTTTTAAAACTAGAATGTATCCAAAATAACAAACAGGATGGTAACCCTACGAGACCCTTCTCAAATCGAAGGCAACAACCGCTTTATTCCTCTGCGGATATTCGTAGAAAATGATTATGTAAAATAAAAGCTTTTCCGGCTTATTAAAATAGGTTTCCATCGCATTTAGTACTTATTGCATTAAAAAGCGTTTTAAAATCCTATTATATTGCCAATGCGATACATAGAAATGTATCGTCAACTGAATCTTTAAATTTCTTTAAGAGTAAGGGCTTACGCGAAAATTTTCACATCCTGAAAATATAAATATTCTTACCGCAATCTCAAAATTTGGTAAAAGAAATACTAAGTAATGTAGAGTACTTAAACCCTAACCATCTTTCATTCTCCGTTTGCCATTCACTAAGCCTGCCACCCGGGGGTTTCCTATACGAACGACACTTAAAGAAGCTGTGTTACAAAAAAGGCTGATAAACCTACATCCGCCTCACAAAAGATATGATATCTTTTTTCTTTTGCAGGGCGAGCCAACCGTCTAACTCCAGTACGCTACTCTTCTATCTTCTTGAGTTTCATAATTTTTTCTGAGCCTAGTATGATCTTACAATTTTGTTGGTAATATGACAATTTCTATCCATTTTAAAAGGTCTCTAGACTCTCAGAGATGTGAAATTAAAATCTTTCTTTCTTGCCTTACCTGACCCTTCAGGTTAAATTAAATACAGAAATAATACACATTATTGATTATAGTATGTATATTTTCATTTAATATAAAAATTATATATATCCGCTATGTATTTACATGTAAGTAAATGGCAAATAACTTGTAAGATTCAACGTAAAATAACAGATAAAATTATCATATAATACAATTATAATAACATTTTGTCAGAACTTCATATCTTTAATACATAGAAGGGGTTTGTTTGTTACATCCTTAGAATATAGAAATAATGTACAATACGCATGAGAGTATTCAACGTCGCACGTTAATCTTTCATATACATAAATTCGTCGCTCAGTTGGATATTGCTGCATCAGTCGTATGTAAGATTTATGAGATTGCTTTGAAACAACAATCTAATATTTTTTTATCTGAATATATATACGTATACGATGCTACGATTATCGCAGTTTATCTCTGAATTCAATATCTTACGATATAAATGTTGTAGTCGGTCAATCAAGTATCGCACAGTTCAATCGTAAAGTTTACAAAAGCGACATATAAGTGGACAAATAATTTTATTTCATTATACGATAAAAACACGCTTTCAACACTTATAGATGGATTCTGTATATTTTTATATTCTAAGGCTGGATCTTAATACTGTCTAATAACACTTTCAATAGGCATGTGTTCTGCATTTGGACAAGACAATGTACTTTAGGAAGCACTACAATTTTTTTCTCGCCTAGTTACCGCTAAACTTACATTTACCTCTGTATAACTTGTCACAATACAGAATGTAATCCAGTTTGGCCACTTTTTTCTCACTCATACATAAGGGTTCCTTTACACACGTTTCTCCAGTGAGGCGTTCGATCATTGCTCTGGTATTATTATTAACAAAATTCATTAAGACGAGACAAGTCTACAGTTGACTTTGCATTATAAAAACGAAACAAAGAAGAAAAATAAGAGGACACGAAACCCATTTTGAAATTTCTAATTGGATGAAAAGGCATTATTTCGTTCCACAATATAAGCATATAAAAAATAGCTAAATAATTAAGTTCTTTTTTTTACAACACTAAAACCCATATTTGTAATAATAAAAAATACTAAGTAATTAATCTCTTAATATTACGAGCTATATTATGAGCATCCTCCTGAGGTGTTTCCAAAGCGCTATGACATAAGGCTCTTCAAGAAAAGTGTAAAAAGAGCTCTCCTTCAAACCCGGCGATGCATTGGTGACTCCGCTTGCGTTGCAAATGTCCATAGGCGACGGTGACTACTTACCATGAGGTGGCCCGTCTTCCTTATCGTTTGGTAAAAAAAAAAAATCTCTACAATTAAACGATTTTACGGGTGACGGTGCCAAAATTGTATTGTACGTCCCGCTGCGCTAACGTTGCGTACACGCCGCGTTGACGCAGAGTCTGTGCTGTGTATACGTCCATCGAACGCCTACGCCGAAAAAACGCTAGTGTGAAGGAAGGAGCTCTGAGTGAATGGTAAAAAAGAACCGTCAATCTAGCCTACTATCTTTATCGAAACAAGTTATAAACTAACAAAAACAATGAACAAGATAATACAATGCATTAATTCTCAAACAATTTATACCTATTAAGTTTATCTACAGTCTTTCTGTTTGCACCTTTGTATAGTTTTTGTTATGTGGCAGTCTTTAGCCGTGCATCGTTTTATTTTGTCCATTTCCTGCGACGCTTAGAAATTTTCGCCAAGTAATTTTTGTTAAAAATATCTTTAAGTGAACACAATTTTCATAGGAATTACTCTTACATAATATTTACGGTTTTATACCCTGTTAAATAATAATAGGTAAACCTGAATTAACCGATACTGATTTTAATTTATTTCATATGCATCATCATTTTAAAAAATTTAAGAAGTACTCATCAATGCTATGTAAAATCCAGATAAAAACAGTATCACATCTCAGCTGTACTGTTGAATCTTACATTGGTAGGTAGAATAATTATTAAATTAAATCCAAAGAAAATACCACTAATATTTAAAGTAAAAGACATTCTTGAATCGTGGATAACATTGAGGAAAATCATGCATGCATGAGGGTAAAGTTTACGATCACCCTTTTTATATTTTACGGGTACTCACAATATGAAGTTTTGATATTGAGGAAAACGGCATATCGTGAGTACCATATAAATACTAAGATGGATCAATTCTACGATATTATTATTTTAAAATCATTAACAATACACTTAGCCATTGTGACAAACTGTGGCCCTAATACTTCTCATTTTGGGAGAAGCCCATGATTTTAATGCATTACAGATTAAAACAATATAACAATTATTACATTACCAAAAAGGTTTTGTATATCAAATAGATACAGTTTTATAACATTTCCATCAATAACCCATACAGTAAGTAGCGGTAACCTAGCGTGTATAAATAAACACCACCGACCTTGAAATACATGTTCTCTATCACAGACTAGATACACAACATAGAATTCTTATTTGCATTGCGATATATCGTAATAACCATCTTATGATACGTGACGACCCAACACCACATTATAAAATGTATGTTATATAGAATTATGTATATTAGTTGCAGATAGAATTAGTTTAAAATTTAAAAAATACAATTTTCCTATGTTTTCATCCGTGAAACTCGAGAAGCAATCGGTACTCGCTAAACAAATAATAATAAAAGACATATTGCCACCTCTATAGGTCTCCTCTGTTCTTTCATCAACAAAATCTTGGATCCAATATTCGATATTCTTTGAAATTGATTTAATTTATTAAACTCTAAACTCAAACAAAGCAATGTACCACATATTCAAACAAAGAAGTCAACGATGTGTTGGGTCAATCATGTCATAGATCAGGAAGAAAACACCATCATAGTACAATATTATACTATGAGATATACATATATATTCTGTCAGAATACAAAATAAAATTAATTCAAATATTTTTTAATTTTAGATTTGCTGTACAGACAAAAAAATTATAAAGCCAATCATTATTTTAGCAAAAGAAACAAGCGAAAAGTAATATTTTTTAATGTAAATATTCATGTTATCTTTTTCTTACTCACCAAAGAATGTATTTCAGTTTGAGTTTGTGAATTATATAAATTATTAAATTTGAGCTCCGAGCTGTTTATTTTTTGAATAGGTGGTAGAACTTCTCATGGTCCATGCTCTGAGGCGACACCACAACACCTATTTCTGCCTCATAATTGCAGTATTAAGTGCCACAGTGTTCTTCCTTCTGGGGTGTTGTAAAGAAGAGAGATATATTTAGTTTCAATGTAGTTTGAGGGCTGTGACACATCTGGGAGTACTGTAGGGATTACTGATGTCCATGGGGAACAATGAGTATAGACCAAAAAGTTAACATGCTCGATTGCAACTCATATATTATAAAAAAAATATACAGGTAAGGTTATTTTTTCATATTTTTCTGTCTGTACATAATTTTTCTATGTACTTAAAACCGACGACGGGTTATAATTACAAATATAATCATAAAAACAGGCTTCTTTAAAATAAAAGTGTTAAGACACAAGACAATACAATTCTTCAGCACATTATCAAACAAACTTCATACTTGTCAGATCTAAAATAAAAATCAAAATTGCACATCACATTGAGAGAGCTGTAATAGCCCTGCAGTGTGAACTTTGGGCTATCAGATTGAAGGTCTAGGTTCAAATCCTACATGCTCACCACTGATAATTTAAAGTTGTGTGCATTAGAAATAAGTTATAATTATACCATGTTACATAAATAAAAATGTTAAGATGAAACACAACCTTCAGCTGGAGTGGAGTTTTCTATCTAAAATTAAAGTCTACACACCCATATTGACAATTCCCTCATTCTGAAGCCCATCAAAGAGTAAAGTGCAAATGATTCACATAAACATAACCTGCCATTACTTTAGGAATACTAAAAACCTTTTTATGCAAAGATTTAAATCATTAAATGGACCCATACAAATTAAATATGTAGTATTAAATTATAATGTAATGATATAGTAGACTTATTTGTGAGCTTGTGGTCTTACAAAGCTGTTATGTTTCATGCATGGTTAATAAAACTGCCTCCTCTTGTATATTCCAAATATGTACAATCAAATATATTTCTCGTATTTCATAATATAAGCAAAAATATAAATATGAATTTAGAAAAATAAGTAATAATTTTAAAGATCAATAAACTCACTTATTTGTATACAAAATGGAACCCCTTTATATAGTTAAATATTTTTGGTGACATGTTTAACTTAAAAACACCAGTTGTTTTTAATACTTACGTATGTATGTGAAAGGGTCTTTAGAACAATTCAAATCTTTGATTCATGTACTTAAAGCTTATTAAATGAAGCCATTAGAATAACCAAAAAAAAAATAAACAATTGTATAGTTTATATTTTTTACGAAACTTAAATGCGTACGCAAAGCGGTCGTCTCCATTGTATAAACGTAAAGATAGCCATACCTATGTTTATCTGTACAAATTATTCAAATAGACGTTGCCATTCCGAACTAAAAACATTGTACACTAATTACAAAAATTGCTTTTCGCAAACGTTACAAAAACGTCATGATATGTACAATAGATTACACTAGTACTAGATAACTACAGGACCCCTTAAACTATGTTAATTTACATTGAAACCTGTTACGGTTTGTCTTTTTACAAACTGTATCTTAAATTTAAAAAATACTCTAAATTTTAGAGCATCACCCTAAACGATATATTACACAAGACGAAATCTATTACAAATTTCACTCTATATCATTTATTGCCATCAAAATAATTAAGTAGATTCAATTTATTTATTTATTATACATCACTCAACAACGATCCACGCTCTGAATACATAAAAAAATAGTCAAAATTAAGGCTCTAGTATAAGGCAAAAGGTGTTTGAATAGCTTCCAAAGCTATTGGTTTTTGCCTAATAGAAAAAATCCTTTCGTTTAGGCACATTTATAGTATGAAGTGTAGTTAACATCTCGAGGACATAGTAACTATTAGGCCAATAACAAAGGTTAGTTCAGAAATAATAAGTAGGGTCAACACTCAGCACTTATTACAACTGTAATAAAATTTACAAATACATAAAAAAAGAACAGAACTCACTGTGAGACCAGGGACTGCAATGACAAACGGAGGTTTCCCTTTCACTTTTCACTTTGTAAAAATTATTCACTTTACACTGTACACTTCACTGTTTCTTGAGCCAAACGACCAGAGTGTCGTCTGGTTCGCGCTTCACTCAATCGAGTTGTTGGACTTGGACCACAGAGTTTGGTGGCGGTAGGGAGATCTCGTATTTGATCATGTTCGCACCTCTGCCCGTTGATACTACGAGACCGCCTACTTCCTTTAAATCACCACTGGAATAAGAACGACTTGTTTAAGTAGAATTAGAAAGCGTTTTTCATAGGGTAGGAGACATAATTTCATTGCAAGTGGCGCCACCAACGTATACATTTTGTCTACCATTTTCATTAGGTCATTTAAAATATAAAAACGTTATTTCATATACCATATTGAATATCACTCATAAGTGGTGGTGGCCGATGTTAAGGTGGGGGGGCCACCTTAACATCGGCGAGAAAAAAAATCAATCATCTTTTTTTGTTATGTGCACAAATTTCGGAGTCCATTCCAGCCTACCTCCCCTTGCGTTTTATCAGAAACCAGCAGATTTTTTTTCGTTAATCACCGACTGCCCCCTCACGAAAGCTAGCCATACATGTCCATGATTACCTGTTAGCATGCTGGTGCCGCTTGGCAGCGAGGTGCGTGGGCTTGGCGTCGCGCGGCGCGGGGATGATGTGCAGCTGCGAACCCAGCGCGCCGCGCCGGCCCACCACTATCTGGTTGCCTATCACCTGCCCCGACCGGTTTGTTACCTTCGTCATTGAGACAAAATTATGTATTGTACAAAATAAACACTCGGGTGATTAAAATGAAAAGAGATGAATCAGTACTGCAATTGTGAAATATATTAAAATAGAAATAATAATATAATAAATGTTGTGCACGCGATGACGATCGTAATTATGGTAGATTATATTATATTTTTTGGGTCTGTCCCTCCGCCTGCAGTATCTTATGATAAATTATAATTCTATATTTTTTATCATATAAAGTAGTAAACAAGTACGCAGTCCACCTAATGGTGCGTACTTGGTTACTCCCGCACAGCTGTAAGCAACTTCATATAGAACAGGGTTTCCATCTGTATTACAGATGCGTTGCTATTCTCGAAAATTTAGATGGTCGCCTCATATGAAAATAAGCCGCCGTCCACACCCTTCTACCTCACGCAAAAACTGCTTGATTGGTCGAACAACCTATTGAAGCGCGGTAGGCTACATCTATGCGATATTTGATATTGGCTCAAAAATGCGCTAGATTTCCTTTATAAATATTGACTACGTGACAAAAATCTAAACCTAACCCCCCTCCCGGCCGAGAGACCGAGCGTGGTATTTTGTAGGCCTCCTCCCCTCACCCCTCACTCCCCTGAAATGATCACGCGCTTTGTGTATGTTCCCTAAGTAACTCCCACCCACCACTTGTATGTGCTGCGCGTGCTCGGCGTCCAGCTCGAGCGCGGCGTGCTGCACCTGCTGGTGCTGCGCCTGCGCCTGCTGCGCGGCCGCCGCCGCCGCCGCCGCCGCCGCCTGCTGCGCCGCCGCCTGCGCAGCCTGCTGAGCTTGCTGCGACGCCTGCTGCGCGGCTTGCTGGTTCTGCTGGTGTATATATATATACGTGTTTTATTGACATCCTGTTAAGGGATACATATCACGTACGTGTACATCTTGTTCAGGTCCAGTTAATTTGTCACGTTCGTTTCGTTATCATAGTTATGTTCACATTATAATCATTTTTTTTTTACATAAAGATCCCTTTTTTCTGACGGGCGCTTTTACGAACACATACCATTTGCATCGTGTCATTTCAAAGACGCACACAGATGCACACACGTGCACGCATGCACGAACACACACACATACGCGGGTCGCGAAGTCTTCATCGAGTACGCTCATTAGGTGTAAACATGCGCGACAGTAAAAACGCTCTTTTACAACACACAATAATATTTTCTGTGTCGTGAGTGCCATAACATAGACAAAGACAAATAAATAAACATCAAGACCCAGAATGAAAATCAAAATTCATCATTTGCATGTGTATATGGACAAGGACAACAAGCTGAACCCACTGCGTGATAGAATGATTGGTACCATCTCATTTTTTAACGATTTTCACCTGTGTTCCAGTGCACGTATCACGATAAATCAAACATTCGAAATATCTTCATTGTTACACGAAAATAAGCATCATAATATAAGAAGGTAACACTTAAAAAAACGTACGACACGGCGACCAACTGAGCATAAACACATTGATTTCAAATCCTTAACAAATGCCCTTATTGCAAATTTATTGCATAAATAAATAAAACATACAGCTAAAATAAAAGTACAGTAAAAAAAATTATATAAAACTATTCATCGTAATAGTTTATGGCTTAATTCGTCTAATTATTTTTCTGTTACTTACATTTCTAGGTGGCAAATCCATATGTTGCCTTTGATGCAGCATGAGATGGTTCTTCTGAAAGAAGGCCTTCCCACACTGATCGCACACGTGAGTTCGCAGCGTACAACTACCTTCTGGATGCCTGGAAAAAAGGAATTTTCTTTATACTGTAAAATATAATAATTCACATAAACATAAATCCAACAACTTCTGCTTGTATATATAAATCGTTAATTTACATAATAAGTATCAATATGAATATTTATTTAATTTGACATTCTTCC
>MOOZ01001640.1:471273-485011 GCA_002930495.1 Cecropterus lyciades | reverse complement strand
CGATCAGTTTATTATCTGTATATATAATCGTCATTATCTGTATACTTCACTATGTGCCTACTGTAATACATAAGTCTGTATATACAATTCTTTTGGTCAATAAACTATTATTATTATTATTATACAAAGTTATGTCACGAATGATAATATTTATGAAATATATTTTAATAACTGCGTAAAAAATTAAACCAATCGGACAACTATTTTTAAAACCCCAACTTTATTATAAAAAACCCGACTTAATAATTATAAAAACGAAATTTTGTGAGGATAGGTGGATGTCAGTTTTTCAATCACGTCAGAACGGCTGGATGGCATTGGATAAAGTTTAACAGAGACATAGATTATAGTCTGGTATAACATATAGGTTACTTATTAAAATGAAAAGAATATAAGGTTTCCTTGTGATAATTATGTTTCTGTTTAAAACATGGCTCGGAAAGATATTTTGCGCGACTACCACAGTGGTAGTCGCTTAAGGGTAAGAAAATGACATAGGCTTCTTTGTATCTCGGAAAAATGCACGGGTGCGGGAAACATGTATTTAAAAAGAATAAAATAGAATTATTAAAGGTAATAAATTCCGGTTAATGTATGTCACGTTACATTTCTTTTAAACGCGGGTGAAACCGCGGGCTCAGCTAGTAACAACATAAAGTTTTGCAACATTCATGATTAAAGTTAGATAATTCTGGGTGTTTATAAGGAGTAATCGGATGGTTTGTAAGACTTATTTCTTATGAAAATAACTCATGTTTTATAATAGTCTCTACATGATAAGAATAGCTTCCACGAAAGCATCAAATTGATGAGACTTTCTGGCCTCGGCTACAAGGCTGTACGAAGGTCTACATTCTACTTACTGAATGCGGTTAATATGCCGATACCACGGCAAGCCCTCAGCCCAGGGACGACCTTAACTTCAAGGTATCCAAAGTTTGTGAAAATTGTAATGTTTTGACTTATTTTGTAACTTTCGTCAGTAACATTGTAATGTCACTGAAGAAAGTTACAAGAATAACAATAAAGCAAATAAACTGGATATAAACGTAAAATAAATAAATTTTTAAAATTATGCTGTAAATAAAGGAAAAGCCAAAAATACGCAAACGCAATGAAAATTGATTTGGAATCAAATAAACGCTTTCTACACTCATAGCCCCACTTTAGGATATTCTCCTGTGTCGTGGGTGTCATGGACGCACAAAGACGAATCACGAAAAAAAACACCCAGACCCAGAACAGAAATCTAAACTCATCATTCAGATATTTGTCTGGCCGGGGATCGAACCCGGGACTCACTCCACTGCGTGTCAGACCGGTATGGTGACCACTCCACCACGCGGTACGTCAAAAAAAATATATCCATCCATTTCTATTAAATAGACTGAATACATTAAGCAGAGATTAGTTGCACACCTATTAGATAGCAAGTAGGACAATAACATGGTAAAAACAAGCTGAAACTGCGTCAAGGAGGGAAAAACATAACGTTTTTTAGGGACAAATTGGAGTCAAGCTACATACGTGCTAAGTGGCGCGTGCCTGCTCCTTGACACGACACCATTGTATGGAACAGGTCCCGTGACCCCGTCAAAGTTTTTACTTACATCAAGATGCTGAGACTTGTTCAGAGAAACTAGGGTGGAGAATGGCGGAGAAAATCCTTATCAGAATAAGTGTTAGACTACCTTTAAATAAAAGTTACAGTTATGGTGTACATGTATATGGATAATTTTAGAAAAAGTGGCTATGTAACTGTGGAGATGTCTAGTGTTTAGATCGATTAAAAGCTATTACATCAAAAATCTTTTGTCCTTGGTATTTTTCTTAAATATAACATGTTGGTCTTCCTAACAGTAAACAGATGGAAGGAAAAAGGAATTTACAATTTATCTACGTAACTGGATTCGCCATTAGTGAATTATGGACGTGTGCGTGATTTTTAATAGAAATAGTATCATATAAATGTTAATTCGGATGAATAAGCAAATAGATTTATTAAATTGGTATTCTATTTTCATACGAAACTGTGCGATAGGTGATCCGAAAACACTTGCTTGCTTTCTTGCAGCTTGGAAAACACGTTATATTAACGAATATATTTGCTTCTTCGCCTGTGCCTATCTAATCGGTTACCGATATATCTGTTCAAGAAAAAAGTTCATTACTCATCATAATTCTTAACTAATCGTAAGTCACCTTCACAACGGCCATGTTTACTAAAAACTTGAGTTATTCCGGACCTTTTTCCCATATCGACCCTTGTCATCTGCAAGGCGTCTAAGTCCGACACGTGTAGGGCTTCTGACGATAATGCGATATAAACTCCAATGACGCTGACCAACCCTGTAGATAAAACCGTTATGTCAATACGTTTCTTGTTAGGCCGTAATACGGGATTAACACGCATACAGTAACCTACTTAGCGAATGCAGTTATAGACACATTACACATCGAGTCGAGGGCACAATGCCCTTTAGCAAAGGTAGAATTGAGCTACCATTGAGCCTCAAAGGGCTTTAGTACTGAGCTCTTATGTTCGAATAGTACACATTGGAAAAAGATTTAGTATGACCTAAATTTGTCGCTGTAATATAGGCGTTATCGATACAAAGCTTATCAGTAAGCTCCAAAGGGCTTATGCGTTCAATAAGATAGGTTTGAACTAAAGATATTACTTTAGAGCAAAATTTTCCAGTCTTTTCACGTAGACTGTACAAAATGACGAAAGTCTGATTAATTTGGTGGAAAATATGAAAGATACTGTTTACACCTCCAAATTTCTTTCATTCTGTGCTGTCAATCTTGCTATTTCAGTTTATTCTAGTCAGCAAATGAAGTATGCTATTAATAAAAGTAGATAGAAATCTGATTTGCAAAACTGTATCATGAACAATAACGTTGCTTAATAAAATTATTATGATACGATTTTACTTTCAGCTCTGAATAATTAAATTTCGTTAAAGAAACTATAATGTAGAAACTAAAATGATTCTGTTGTAACAAATTCTGTGGATGATGTTGATTATTTATAGTAATAGTTATTCACGGAAATAACGATCATAATATCTAAGATGAACTCACATTTATTATTATTACAAAAATTCGTTAAATTTAAAACAAAGAAATACAACGACTATAATACATAATGACAATTGATACACAAATTGAGTTTTAATATCTTAATGAACCTGTTAATGAAACATACAATTTCTTTTTTTATATTTTATGCCCATGTAGCTCAAATATGGCGGATACCATTCGACAATAGATTTGTGGATATACTTATTAAGTAAAGTAATTGATTTGAAAAACTTTATAATCATTAAATAGGTTCAGGTCACAGAATATCCAATTTATGCAACATAAATTTGTTGAAAATGATTTATATTACCTGCCACGATGTAGTTCATCCAATAACTTGATATCGATATCATGCTTCTGTTATTTATTTAAAATTCTCTCGTGCCTATGTTTTATGTTTGGAAGCCAATAAAATGATAATATCACAAATTCAATTACTTGTTGGTCAAATGTATTTATAATGGGCGAGAGATGAATAAATTCATAATACTTTTTAATAATAATCGTAATTTTGTGAGTCTTTTCATTAATACCATAATATTTTAAAATTTACACATTTTTTATTATTGGCTCTATTTTATACTCTCTGCGAAGGGACTCAACGAATTATACATCTATTGTGGTCATAATGAATGTTCGTTGATTTTGTGCCTACTTCTACAGCCGTTTAATACGAGATTTCTCTCTCCATTTTTGCTAAATATAGTTCTTCAACTAATACTTAGCCCGCAGTTTATAAGATAGATCTTTTTTAACCGACTTCCCAAAGGAAAGAGCTTATCTATTCCTCGTGTATTTTTTTATGTATATTCGGGCATAACTCCGCGATGCCGCTACCACAGAAGCGATTCGAACGGCATTGTATGCGGCTAGTTTCACAAGGGGTCCCATTGAAATGATGGAAATTGAAAAAAATTCAAATCATATGGTAATTGACAATTTCAGCGGTTTTTCCGAAAATTTTGAAAAACATGCTTTCTTAAAATTTTGAATAACTCGGGTGTTTCTGGACAGATATCAATTTTTTTTCTTTCATTTGATGGGAAATTTTATTGCGAAACTTTCTTTCTTAGACATAAATGTGATCCGATGGTTAACTCTTCGGTTATGGGTTGGAAACCACCATCACTCCCCCTGGTTTTTAGATAATTAAGGATAACTCGGCTTGTACCAACTCGATTCTCATGAAACTTGGAACGAGTATTAGGTTTGTAGGATAAAATATTATGATGAAAAATTTGACCTTCAACTCTTCAACCCTGATGCTGTAGGGATTTTTAAAGCCTGAACCATACAAGCTAGCCATTTGGTGCTTATGAATATATAATGAGATTACAAAGCAAAGATATGAGATGAAAGTTTTGACGTTCAACTCCTCAAACCTGATGATGCAGGGTACTGCAAGCCTAAGCCACAGGAGTTACCCATTTAGTGCTTACGGATATATAATTAGAATGTTAAGAAAAGACAAACGATGAACAATTGGACCTTCAACTCCTCAATCCTGATGATGCAAGGGTACTGCAGGCCTTATTCATATATGTTCGCCATTTGGTGATTTCGGATATAGCATAAACTTGCTAAGCAGAGACATGAGAAATCAAATTGGACCTTCAACTCTTCAACCCTGATAACGCAGGGGTACTGAATGCTTAAACCGTAAGAATTGGCCATTTAGAGCTGACGTATATTTAATAATATTAAAAAGATATATGATGAAACATGAACTAAGCTGAGACGCAAGATGTATTTGAATACTTTTTTACATTTTTGTGGCATGGAAGTCAGTCTTATTTTTTGTATTTTTTTTCTACATATAATTTTATTTATTTCGCCTCCCTAATTACTTATCCTATCTTTGTTTACATCTTACACATAACTCGTATTTATATCTCCGACGAGCGTTAGTTCAACCAGTTGTACCTAATATGGTTACTAGTATTACCCGTTAGATCGTACACATTATCTTCATCTCGTATTTGCAATATAGATGCTGTAACGGAACGCAAGATGCGGTTACTCAGATGTAGGTCTCTAACGCAATTGTGATTGTAAACATGTATGGTTATTTTTTGTATTGTACCTGTTTGTTTGCGCGCATTGTTACATTGCTATGTAGTTACATTTAGTAATTTTGTAGTATTCCTTACGGCATTTTGCATTCACAGTTTGGGCTGTGTTTCACAGTTTAAAATAATAGAAATTATAAGCGAAACTGCTTTAAGAGTCGTTGTCATTTGAAACTCGATGAAACGAAAATGCGTTACAAAAGCAGATGTCGGCGCTACAACTAGAAGGCGCTGTACTAGTTGTTTAAGAGCTCAAGTTTGGTATATGCGAAATAAGATATCCGAATATGAGTTGCAGTGATTATTCTATCCATTTTTGAAAAAGCATAAGTCTTATCCATATTCATCTCAATTTGACATAGGCTACTTTTCTCACACGGCACAAGTGAAACTTCAGCCATGCCGACAGAAGTAAAGTTTGTGAATTGCACACACACGTTTATTTATTTATGAAAGCTTTTCTTATTTGACTTACAACTAAATCTTTGGCTACAAATACCCATATAATATGTAGATAATTAAATGATAAAAAATAAAAGTGTTTTGACCAATGATGTAACAAACTAAAATCTAGAAAATGATGCCGATTCACAATTTAAGGAATTAATGGTATGACCCCATTAGTTTTTTTAAGAGATTGTTAAAATAAGAAACCCGCACGTAATTTAATTTATGCATTACGACAGACATTTCATAATATTTGTGAATTATTCTGAGGCATTACAATTCAACTTAGCCACTCCTGAATGAATTAAGCTGACTCCCAAGTAATGTTCGTTTAAACAAATCTGTTTCAGGCTTATGTAAAAAGAAATTGGCGATGAACATTGTATTCATTTCCTAAGAGTGTTCTTATGTCTTCAAAGATTAAGCCCTGCCAAGTAGAATAATAGTTGTAACTGAAATATTTTGGTTTAATAAGTTTACAGAGTGGTAGAAAGAGTACGGTGGGACCGAGGAGTACCACCGCTACATTTAGTTTTGGCATGAAGCAGTACTTGCGTTTCAGTTGATGAGTATGGTCGCCGACTCACTTTTTAACCGACTTCCAAAAAGGAGGAGGTTCTCAATTCGTCTGTATTTTTTTATGTTTGATACATCGAAAATTGTGGATCTGATGAACCGATTTTGACATTTTTTGTATTTGAAAGCTAGTGCTTCCCGTTGGTTTCCATTTTATTTTGGTTTAGTTTTGACAATGGCATCGATGAGAAAAACTTATAAGTCTTGAATTTGTAATATATATGTTTGCGACAAATGGACGAATAACTCAGTTTCTACTGATCCGATTCTCATGAAACAAAGTGAACATAAGGCATGTAGGATGACATAATTTAATAAAATATATGACCTTCTATTACTCGATCCTGATGATGTACAGTGAGGGGTACTTCTAGCCAAAATCAAAGAAGTTAGCTATTTGGTGCTTACGAACATATAATAAGATTGCTAAGCAGAGACATGAGATGTCAAATTGGACCTTCAGCTCTTCAATCCTGATGATGCAGGAGTATTTCGAACTTAGACCACAGAAGTTGGCCATTTAGTGCTTACGTCTATGTAGTAAGATTACTATGCAGAGATGAACATATTGAACTTCAACTCCTCAAACGTTTTGTTAGTCATGGCTTAGGACTAAATTTTGCATTTATGCTGGAAGGAAAGATGAATCTACGTTTGTATTTTAGTTTTAAATTTATGCTTTCTTGTAAATTTATATTTACGAAGCAAAATTAGTGATATTATTATGTGAAAAATAAGTGTAAAATCAATAAAAAGCGTGAATTTTTTTTTGACAAAAAATAGAAACCGACTTCTATACCACAAAAAAGTAAAAAATAATTTAAATATATGTTGGTTTCTTACGTTCGGGCTCAGGATGGTCTCAAACTGATCTTTATGCTCTAGATGATATAATAAACGACCAAATATCTGAGCGTGCAGCAGCTTATACGTAATTAGGTCCAACGAAAAAGACTGAAAAAATTACTTATTTGTAAAATTTTATGATTTTCTTTACTAGAGTTAATAAAAATCAGTATAGAACTACGATTTGTTTCATTCAAAATTGGAAAATAAATTATTCATAACTTATATTTATTTCCTAATACTTTAGGGCCACGACAGTAATTTATATCAATTTCTGTTTCATTATTCGAAAGCCACGAACTTTATATTAGTTAAAAGCCATTGCTTTCTAAAAATGTGTTTATTTTCTAGTATTTAATTTAAATTATGGACCTTACTTAGATAGATTCAGAACGCTAGTGCGTAATAAGGACCATAGACAAGCTTTTAAAAAACATTTTTTTTGTTAGTGACTGGCCATTAGTACCTCGTTTCTGTACAGTATTTTCTCTTAAGATAAAAACAATTTACTTCATCATGATGTCTTACAAATTAAAACTATTCCCAAAATTGATTTATACGGATTTCCAAAAACCCGGTCCTTATTAGATGCAGTAACCTTACAAATGCCGCCATTTTGGATTTCAGTCTCCATGAAACAAAGTATATGTACATGTTAAAGAGTTATAAATCTGAGAGTAATGAGCAGAAATAAATAACTTTGTGTAGGTGTTTCTCAGAGCATTGACATCGGAACGTATGTATATTTAAACCTATTTGACCTACATTATATACATTTTTATAACCGCGTTTTATACGTTTTGAAATTGGTTATTCGGGATTATTTTAAAGTTTTAGATAAATGAAAGCATTTATTGACGTTCTGTGATTTCAGTATAAAAGAGTAAAAAACATACAACCATCCATTCTCCCAAACTTTGGCATTTAAAATATGAGTAAGATTTCGTTATTATCATATTTAAATCTCATCGAAGTTGAAAAAGGATCAAAATTTAAGCTTAAATTATCGTTTCGTTTACAATTCGATCCGTGCATACTAACATAACAAGTTACATAAAGTACCAACTCGTGAGAAGAACCGCAGAATTTCAGCTGTCTGCAGATGAACAAGCCCTTAATGCTTTTTGTTAGCGAGGAAAGCTCTGCGGTTTCTATTTTCGCCGGCTTTCCACCGCAACCACAAAGGTTCTCCCTTTGTTGCATCACTCCTCGATTCAGTATATGGTAACTTCCGTTGTTTTTGCACTAGTTCACTCAACCTCTTGTTTTTGTGACATAAGCAGTAAAATAGGTGTCCAATCTTACAGTATCTCGATTTTTATGCAAGTACTAGAAGTGGTTGCCGGCTCACGTTCATATGAGGCGACCATGTACATAATAATGTACGTGTCCTCAGGAATAATAACGTACCTTTGATTGATTTATATAGAACCTCTGTTATGAAGTTGCTTACAGATTTCCATTGGCAGTAATTACTTCTTACCGTCAGGTGAACTGCATACTTTTTTTTTATAGTATGGAAGTAGCAAACGAGCTTGCAGCCCACCTGATGGCAAGTGGCTACTGCCGCCCATGGACATCTGTAATCAACCCTAGGTAAGAGAAGTCTCACCTAAGATTGGCTACAGACGCGTCGCTATCCCTGAGGACTAAGATGGAATGCCTCAAAAAGTATGTCTCCCTTACCACAAGCTTTGGACCAGAACACAACAGCGCATAACACTACTGTTATTAGGCAGAAATAGGTGTGGCGGTGGTGCTTCCGGAGTCGAACCACAAAGAGCTCTACCACCTTCAAACTGCTACTTTAGTGTTATAAATAAAAAATATTTAAATATTTTTATTGAACGATAACAAAAATTTTGTAATTTTTGTTATATTTTGTTATATTGATATGTTTGTAATATATCGTGTATACTTTGTATTATACTTCTGCAATAGTAAGAATACTGTGTTGCAGCTGTTTACGCCCATACCGGGAACACAGTTAGGGAGGTTCCATTACAATATGTTTATGTGTAAATTTGTGTTATTCTTAAGTATTATTCATTTCTTTTAACAATTACAATAGCATTAATATAAAGGTTACATCTAGAGTCAACAACTGGTAACTTAATAATATGTATAATAAAATAATAAGTGTGTGTATGTGTGTGTGTGTGTGAGCATGTGTGCGTGTGTGTACTTGTGAAAGAGAGATAGCGTCAAGTAATTTGTGTGCTATTATCGAATATTCAGAAGTGCGTCAGTCTCAAAAAAGTAAGTATGCTCTCCACCTGATAGTTTATGACAGGCACTCATAAACGTCTATAATCAACTTCGAATACAATAGGAGTACCTGAATTGTACGTAGGTCAATGTAGACGTAAAGTAGACGAACCTGCAGTACACCTCATCGCAATTAACTGTCAATCGATAGAGTCCCGTAATCATTAGTCTGATAGTAGTGGGTTGTTTTTACATGCTTCCATACTTCCGTGCACTAACATATATTTTACTAAAAGCGTGACGCATGACGCCAGCAAAGGTAACACTGAGAGGTTCGTTGCACCGTGCTTTCTAATACCAACCAGCTACAACAATAGGAGTGGATGTAATCGGAGACGCGGCGCGTGCTTTCAAAGGTTGTGGTTTAAAGCTCGCTGGCTCACGACCGCAAAGTGTTTACAATAAACGCTATTTTGTATAGAGTTCATATTGTAACACACGGACCGGTAATTGGATAGGTACTCTTACAATGTCCACTTGGCGTTATGTAATTGAATAGCATTATAATTTCAAGTTAAAACAGGTTTTTTGAAGAAGAAAGACGTGAATTCAGGGGCATAGAGCAGCTAAACAGCCCAAAATATTTTCTTCTATTTAAAGTCGAAGAAGCAGAGGAGCATACAGTTTACCTAAAGGTGGTGGAGTGTGATACTGCAACTCATGGATATCAGTTATCGACTCCACATGAGATCCACTACAACATTTTTTCTACCTAAAGCCAATCATATAGATATGCATCTGCATAATTGACTTCACTGCCACTCTATGGTCGCCTCAAATAAGTTCAAGAACTGCTTCACGCTAGAAATAGGTATAACCGTGGTACCAGCCCGGTCACACCAATTGCAAGCTGTTAGAACTAGTCGTAGGTGGTAGGCATCTACGACTGGTTCTAACACCTTGCAAATCTTCGGTTAAGTCAACCGGTGTGCTTGATACAATCAACGAAAATCCTGGATCCGCCAGATCCATCCTAGAAGACATTTTTGAAAACGCGAGCACTGCTATTATAACATCTAATGGACCTTTATTATATAATAGTGCAGTAGTTATCAGGTCACGGGAAATAGATAATGATTTATCAGCGTGTGAACGACAATGTGCCGGTTTAAGTAATGAAAGTCTTCATTATTTTACTAACATATTTATGTGGTAAAGGCATTTGTGCTTTGAAGGATAAAAAATACAACGTAGTCCTCAGGAGCAACAAGTTACCAACGCATCTAGGGACGACTTCAGGAAGGTCTAATCTTATCTGGTCTATTCAGATGTCCATGGGCGGTAGTGCCCACTTTATGTCAGGTGGACTGCATGCTCGTTTGCTACTTCTATATAATAAAAACTAATGTGCAGCATGCGGTATTTCCAGAGAGTGAGAAAACATCGTTGATGTTGCGTGCCGCTTTGTTGTACTCATACTCCACAATTACTCGAATTTTTAACGTATCTATGATGATGAAAAATGTTCGACTGCGATGAAAACAAAACACTAATTATTAAACAAATTACGATTTTAGAAAAAAGAATTCCATGTTTTTAAAATAAAATTAAATTGAAAGTAGAATTATCAGCCAAAATAAAATTTTGATTTGAAATGGCCAGTACGGCAAAACGGCAATTTCATAGGTAAAGACCTAATAATATATTACAATTTATAAGTTCCATAACTTAAGGGACACGATTTACTAAATACATCAACTAAAATCGATCAACTAAAAAAGTTGTAAAAATGTAAACAAAAAGATTCATAAAATCCTTTATACTTAATGATATTTAATTATCACTCGCCGAGACCCCGACGGTAAATAAATAAATTGTTTTTATCCCAACCCAACAAAAGGTTTACGACGGCGAGTTAGAGCTGTTTTAAAAAATCATTTATTTTCCTGTCTACCAATATAATGCTGTCATCCCACGCGCATTCAGGTCACATTAGGTAGTCTCCGCACTTACTGTCTGGAAATCGGCCAAGTGAGATAACATGGTCCTTCGAAAAAGCTCTTAGTCCCTTTATACCTACTGCCAATATTGACACTTGGAGTTGGGGAAACATGGTCTTTAATACTTTAGTTTGGTATTTCTTCAACTAATCCCCAATACTCCGATGTAAAACTGTGTTCGATATTAGAAATAGTTATCAGTGACGGTAACTGACCCCTGAACAGGTGTACTGCCTAAAATGGATAATGTTCGGTACATTAGACGACGCTATTAGATGAAACATTTGAAAAAGTGAATCGGCCTTAGATCACTATTGAAACGTGAAAGCAGCAGTGCTCCATCACTATTCGATGGCCGCTAAACATTCGTTTGTAGCGTTTTTGCTTGGCGTTGTAACCTTTAGCGTTCAGCGTTAAAACATTTGTATGTGTCCGTTCTTATATGGTCACGAAATTTCGCTCCAAAAACTATATTGGCTGAAACACGCTCAAAACTGACGCTTGAAGCGCCAAGCAAATGTTTCGTGATCCTCGGGTTATGAGTATAACAGCGATATCGTTAAAACATTACTTGATTTTGAGCACCATTTAAAACTATCAGATTTAATATTGTGTACCGTCAATATTGTGGTCTAAGCTCAGCTCATTTCGCTCCAGGTGAGTCAGTTTCCGCTGTCTGTCTGTTTCTGTTTCGGCTTAAATCGTTTTTTTAGCAATAAATGTGGGAACTACCTGAATAGTTCAGTGACCGTATGCGTACCTATATCAAGCTTTCGTGATGTTTACTTGCATTGATGAGCATAAAATGTCTCACTAGTCTCATTCTCCATGTCATTGACGGCTTTTCACACCATTTAAACGTGATCATCTTCATGTTCGTAATAACATCGATTCTAGTCACTAACGTAAATTAACATTACCGTTTGATATATGCGTGAAGATTTTTCACGAAAAATAGCACTACTAGGAAAAGTCATTTATCAATTCGCCTTAAAACATCGTGTAGATGAATTATGATTCAAACTCTCCCAGTTGTGGAGAGAAACCCACATGTAGCAGTAAGATTGAATTTTAAAAAGTTTGAATCAACTTGTTAGCCTTCTTTATAGCAAGTTAAATTTTACAAACTAGTCGCTGTTTACATCAAATATATGTTTTAATGACAAATTTTCTGTGGACTTACATATCTACTAAAAATTTACAATAATATTCTCATAGGTATGTGGAGTGTTCAAACCCACACTCGCTCAGCTAACGTATGGTCGTATAATATTATGATGCATACAGTATGGTCTTTAGTCCTTCCGGCTCGGATGTCTATAAGAAATAAATATGTTTGGAGAACCTGAGGTTTTTTACAGGTGGGTTGCTACCCTTTGATAAGTTGTCTTACGTTTGTCATATGTCTAGACAAGACTACATTGTGTACTCAGCATTGTCAAATCTTAGTTATATTTGTAATATTAATGAGTTCGACAAACTCTCTGGGGCAGGTAGACGTTACGTCACGCATGTTTGTATGTATGTAGTATTAAGCAAATACACACAACGATTGTGTTTCATTATATATTGGAATTTATGTTCCCGAAGATTTATTGAGGCTAAGTGTTTATTCGTGTACTAAGTCTCGTTACCTCACAAAACGATGACTAAAAACGTTCACAGTATATTTGCGAATGTCTATTTGTGTATTTCTTTGCTCTTTGTTCATGGCGTGTGGAAAGGTTCAATATTCTGGTTCAGCGTTGGTTGCGTGCTGTTTTTTTATGTTGAAGCCTAAGCTATAGACGCGTTACAGTTGTTGACTTCAAGGGCCTTTCTATAAACCAAGTCTTGATACTCTTGACATCTACATAAAGTTAGTCAAACTTCAAAATCAACAGTTTCGATTGCAAATCTTGCCAAATATTTTAAACTAATGGAGATGGACGAAGCATTGACTCAGAAATTGACATTGCTATAGGATGAAACGACTATGAAATTTGGGTTTTCGGCGTCTTTATAACTTTTCACGATAGATTTAAAGGTCGTATGTCGTAATAACTTAATGTATTTGTATCGGAATGATGGGGTTATCAAGAACAAAAAGTAAGTGCACCGAAGTAAGAAGTATCGGAAAATTCGAATGAAACTACTAATTTATAGCGAATACATCCAGAATAATAACGTTTACACGCTTACATTATAGAAATAATAAGTCTGATAGAAATAAATATAACTACATCAACCGACCTTCGACATTTTCATTATAAATCAATTATGATTAAATCATATTTCAAGTAATAAGAAATTACATTCCACCAAAACACGTGAAACGTGTGGGTCCTGTGCATTGTCATTGTCATGACAATCCAATAAACATAATGGCCACCCTTCTCAGTGTTGCGTCAATTATCTAAATCAGGAATTCCCAAACTAATTTTATGGCAAAAAGACCCCTTTTTACCCGACTGCGTCAGAAGGAGGTTAATGTTTTTCGAGTGTATGTATGTATGTTTGTATGTA
>MOOZ01001640.1:438003-448922 GCA_002930495.1 Cecropterus lyciades | reverse complement strand
AAAACCAACGACTTGGATACCGTAAATAGAAAATCTGGGAAAAGAATCGGGAAGTGGATGTTGATAAAAGATCCGACACCGGATATGGTTGGCGTAGCAGTAAATTTAAGCAGCATTTTTACATTATTTAAACAGCAGTTTAAATAATGTAAAAATATATCGAAATAAACTTCTGCTTGCGGTTTCGTATCAGATCCGATTGAAATTACCGTTCCATTTCTTGATTAACCAAACTGTGAAAGTGTAACAGATAAGTTGATAATCAATCCGATTTTAACATTATTACCTTTACAATTTAATATGGGTATATAATAAAAAATTAGGACTAAATTCACTTTGTGGATGAAGCTGTTTGGAAATTGTGTGTAAAATATCTTCAATACATATTTGATATGATAATTGAGATGATCTGTTAATCTACAAGGATGCTGACCATAACAACGTTGAAATGAACAAAATATACTGGACTTATTAAGGTTTTATAGATTCTTCTGTATGTACCATTCGTTTCAATTTACGATATGAACATTGGCTTGTTTCTTGCATTAATTTGCAGCTTATACATTACTGCAAATGTAAACTTAGTATTTTTATCGTTAGATATCATTGATGAAACATCACCCAGTATAATACCTTTAAATATTAAATATTTTTTACATCGCCTTTGTCTGTGACGTAAACTGTGATCTTGAAAATATTGATCTTGTCTTTTGTTCTACTAAAATAGATTTGCATTGTTCGTCCAATGCACTTCTACTTTAACGTGCATTATTTATGATTAATACTTACTAGATTTAAAAATAACTGTAAGTCTCAAAAGTTGTATTTCCATTAAAATGTGAATTACACTGAGCTAGGTCACGAACGTATTCAAAAGAAGCAAAGTGTAGTAGTTTGTCGTTTGTCAATATAATTTCTGTAACTTGAATAAGTAAAACGAAATAACTTGGCCTAAAAATAAGTGATTACATAATCGTTATACAATACATTAATTTGCCAAGATTCTCAAGAAGGAACAGTTACGTAGTCAATAGAAATGATGTGTCTTCTGTCATATTTTTATCTAGAACTTTAAAATTTTTACATACCGTTGTATTAACCACTGCATCCCTTGTGTTAGGCATTTCCCTTCTAAATTTAAATCTTCATCCTATAGTCCGTATTATTAATCAAATATGAACAACAACAAAGTTGTATGAAATCTTAAGGAAGACAATGTTATCTTCCTTAAGATTTCATACAACTTTGTTATAAAAATCCTAGTTACTGTAAAATATAGAACTATAATGTATGTATTCCATATGAACGTATTACCTCACTCACACGCTAGACACATTGATCCCGGCTTATCTAATCGCGCACATATTTTCACCGGCTTCACACATGTCCCTGTTATGGCATCCATGTAAACAAAATAGGTTACCGCAGGGGAGCATCTTGTCACCGCTGTTTTTTATTGTAGTACCTTAAATCTTACATCTGATCTTGTTGTTTATAATATAATTTCTGTTACTCGATTACTGATCATAGCATTAATCATATTCATGGCAGTTTATAGTAAATTATTTATGAGAAAATTTCAATTTTCAGACTACAATATATGTACTAAATTCTTACAATTTTTTTCTTTAAGTTACCAACCGTGCCAAAAGAAATATCAAATAGCATTAACCTTAAACTAAGACCTTCGGAACACATTACAAATTCTGCCACCTCTCAGGTATTCTCGGCGTCTCCCCGACAGAAATAGATCTAGTTTATTTCTGTGATCTTTCTCTCTACTACATCAAGATAGAAAAACACGTGCAACTTGTTCAACCACTACTGAGTAACTACTAGCGAGAGCGATTAACTGAAATGGGGCGAGATAAGAAAAATATACTATTTGTTATACAGTATAAATAATTACCCGTGTGTAACAATTCGCAATTAGTCAGTGCGATAGACAGCCTAAACCCCTCTTACTTACCTTCTTAACAGCCTAAACTTGAGAGGAAACATATTCCCAGCTGTAGAACGATGATTGACGAGGATGAGTAAGTATTACGTACACGGAAAACAAGTAATTACGACACATTTTTAGTACTAAACGGCTTTGAATTCTAATTGTGTCAACTAAACTATCTACAACTGATAAAATTAATGGTAGTTCATTAAAGTCCATAACTAGTAGAGGGAATAAATAAAATGATACTTAATTCTCTACAAAAGATAACAAGGACTAGAAATGTAAATAAACTACAAAAAAGAAGAAATTAGTGAAAGCCAGAGATTAAAATAATGTTGTTTTACTTGTTTTCTACATCAAGTGATTTCTCAACGTTCCCATTAAAGCTTGGTAATTGTTAGTCGCAAAGTAGTAAAGCAATGTCGTTAATGTTTTACTTACTGCAGTTACTGCAAGATATTGTTATTTGGAAGTATCCATCGACATTATTAGGGTCGTAACAGTGATGCATAATTTCCGCATATAAGAGCTTTAAATACTTTTACTGCTTGTACTGCTGCTTCGAAACTGCTGGGTCGTAAGGATATCATTGCATGTTTTCTTATTCTCACGTACATAAGAAACATTATTGCCAAATGTGCAGTCCATATAGTTAAAATTACTACTGTCCTACTATCCTGACCATGATCAAGCCTGTATAGGATTAGAATCCAATAAAGTCGGACTTTTACGTTGCTATCTCTGACGACTAATTCGGAATCCTATGTGTAAGCGTCCCTCTCTCTTCCTTAACCCTTTAAACTAGAAAGCAGTAGCGCAAAACATTTCTTTTAATCCACAAAAAGTTTTCCCCAGATGTCGTTTACTCTTTTTGTTACATTGCATCAATAATAGTCTTTGGTCGTGGTTATCAGCTGATGTAGCACTATCTTCTCATATCCTTCCTACTCATTTACCCACAATTCATCAATCGTTGCGAATCGCTGGAAGTGCTCCTCACATTACAGCGCTTACACAATGAGGTGTTATTTCTTTAAAATGCACTTTTACATATTGATACATATATGCTTTGCCTTGCCAAGGACGTTGTCCGATTATCATTAATTGTGTTAATATTTAGAGATTTATAGATTTGAACAATAAGTCTGGGAACTTACTGAAGTATTCGCATATCGGGTTGGCATGCATGCTGATTGTCTTAAACTGCACGTTTATTGGTTCAGACAAACGCCATTGTGAAACCGGAGACCTCTGGGTTATTTACAAATACAATTGCCATACACCGCTTCTGGTAGTATTGACCTGACCTTACACTTAATTATCCGGTAGTTTTTTGATAATACAGAAAGAGAAAACGAGCATGCAGTTTACCAAAAAATGGACTTTCTGTACGCGTTCATAGTCCCTGCCGGTCATGGGCATCTGTAATCAACTGCTGATAAGAAAAGTTTATTTTTTGTTTTAATAATATAGAAGAGGCAAATTAGCAAGCAATTCATCTGATGATAAGTAGGTACTGCCATTCAAATCTAATCATTCAAATAAGGATATGGTCCAACATGAGGATGTGCATGGATACGGTATTAACCCCTGAAGACCAAGTTGGAAAATTTGGTATAAGTATGCCTCCATTACACTCTTCAAACTTGAACATACCTGTGCTTTATAGTTATTAGCAGAAATAGATTTGCCTCCAAAATCAGACAACAAAAGGTTCCATACATGTACTAGCCATTAATAAAATCATCCAGAACAGTAGGTAGCAAGAAAAGAAGGTCCAGGATATTACGACCGTCATTATCATTAGAGTCGTGGAATTTGCATCATTGTGATCTCGTTGGCGTGCGACTCGCCTCTTGTTCCTGTAGCATCGTTCCCGCGTTATTTATAGGATTCGTGACGCAAATTGCACGTAGAATAGTACGAGCCGCGTTCTTTCATATGCAGGTGCGGCTTGTACCGAATTTTACCTATAACGTTGGTTATTTCCGCCTTTTAGCAGCAGTTGAGTATATAAAGCTGCAGCTTAGTGCTTAAGGAAAGCAGCGTTTGTGATTATGGATATCAGGTAAGATATTCGTAGTTGGTTGCATAAATTCATTGGTGGTAGGGTTCAATAGCATCAAGTGTACTGTGCATAGTTTCCATCAGTTGCATGAAAAACGGTAGTTCTTTACTTTCATTCGATTTCGACACAAAGAGTGTGAAAGTTAATTTTGTTTCATCACGTGTCAAGTTTATTCTTACGTATCTAATTATGTTAACAATGTGATATATTTCTCTCTACGTGATGGTGTAGCCAGGAACATTAGGATTTAATATTCATGAATAGTCTGCAGATTTTTTTATGAAAATCTTTTAAATGGTAAGTGTGGATATTTTATATCAGTAGTTTTATACTACGTGACGTCTATTGAATTTAACAAGAAACCATATGCAATAGAATTTATTACGGCATGAACGTACGAGCAAGTACTCAACGCTACAGAATCGCTTCTAAATCCGGTACCGTCTTTATGTACCGTGAGAAATCGACACTACATCTATCAAGTGCGTGAAGATTCCATTCCACGAGATCTGAATTCATCACAGCATGATTTATAGACGTAATTCCACGGCACCAGTCCTTTGTCCCGCGTACAAGTCGCGTTAGTCACAACGCAAAACACTGTTGAATCATTAATTATGTATATTGAAAACATTATGTCTCGATATTTCGCTGTTATGGCAAAGTTATGGACAGTGGGTCGCAGGTGCGGTAATGGTTGTGGTCAAATTAAATAGAAATAATAATAATCATGAATAATATAAGAATGTTATAATGAGGCCACTGTCTTTGTGTATCATTAATCCAGCCCGTGTTGGATCTGAATAGCACCATTCACTCTCTATCCGTGGATGTCGTATAAAGCGACTTAGGGACAAAATCCAAGAGATGAGCTGTAACGTCTTCCCGTGAAACGTCAATACCCACTGCGGTCACGAACACGTCTTTCGTCACGATCTTTCGTACATTCGCACTTTTTGTACCACTACACGCCTATTTTTAACATTTCAAAGCAAGTAAAGTGTCGGCTGACGTATGTATATGGCGACCATTTTAATTCTCAAAAATTAAAATGCTTATGTGTGTATGAATGGCCAGTTACCATCAGGTGGACTGTATGCTCATTTGTTCGTTCAATCTCATAAAAAAGAAACTGAGAACTTCAGAGCTTCTTACATCGCATTAAAATGAAATATAGTTGCCTTTACAAAATAAATGGAATATACAATTTGCATGATAAAAATAAGATGAATCATGTTACTTCGTTTCAAAGTATTATCGTAGCTTACGTGCATATAGTCACGCCGAATCTCTTTGGAATATTTTAGAACCGTGATCCATGTAAAATGTATCCACGTTATCTCATGCTTACAGAGTAATCTGTATGTGTGGATAAACGTACATATCGCTGCTTGGACTGAATAATATCACAACTCAAAGATGCTAACTTTACAGGATAGTCAGGTAAAAAATAATAATGGTTCTTGTTTTGAATGTTGTTGTTGAGATAATAAAAATATATTAAAATACCATTTATCACAGTGGAGTAAGAGCGCTAAGTTTTTGATTCTAGGCCTTTTTTATATTATTAATATAAAAAAGGCCTTCCATGAAGTAGCAGAAGACCACTTTTCCACCTGATGGTAAATGGCCACTGCCGATCATGGATATCATTAATCAACCCCAGATTTTTACAGCTGACTAGTTTTGTCTGAGTGTGACCATGAGGTCTTAGTAATGGTAAATGTAATGGGTAATGTTTTTCGAGCGTATGTATGTATGTTTGTTTGTATGTAAGTCGATTTCTTTGTCACGCGCTACATCCCAAACGGCTTGCCTGTATCATTTTTTAAAATGGCGCCCACAAATAGGGGAAATAGGAATGATGATGATTTTTTTTATTATCACGACAATATGGGTATCAAATGTAAGCTAGTAAATAGACTATTCTAAATATATATACTGTAATACTTTTACTAGACGATTTTGATAAAACTCCTATTAATCGTTAAATTAAACGTATCATTATGAACAAAATAATCGTTTCATGCAGTCGGGACTTTTGGGTTATTTTTTTTAACAATGTTACTAGTTCCACTTTTTTATTTATTGAAAAGTCCTATGAGTAATATTTAAGATTGTTACGTGCGCAGAGTCGCGAAGAAGCGCTTTGAAATATTTAAGATGCAATTAATCTAATTTATTAACGTGAGTTTAGATCATGTCTATCTTTGTATCGTTCACATGATGCTTGACGCTTTGACGGTTACTCATAGAGGGATTCCGCGTATTATCGTTTTATTATAAAAGTACCAAACGAGCATGTAGTCCACCTGGTCAGTGGCCACTTTGGCTGTGACATCTGTAATCAAACATAAAATATGAATTCTACCTGAAGTCGGACAATGTTTTGTGAACCTGTTACCTCTGAGGACAAAGTACTCTTAAAATTATTATATCTACTATTTTGATGAAAACTCGTAAAAACGTTAAATGGAATATGTCATTATAAAAACAAAAAAAAAGTTTAAAGCACTCGGGTTTTTTATTATAATATTTTAACAAAGTTACTTAGTTTTCGTTATCAATATATTCCAAGATAGACCAAAATACACATAGTATAGATGCACATTTGGTTAAAATTACTGCAACAGGATGTTCGTACAGAGCGCACCTGCCTAGCGATGTTAATCAGGAAATTGTTAGTAATAATTAGTAGGGCAAAGGTTACCTGTTTGTATTTAGCACTATTAAATTCCCGACCAATTATTTAGTGTACAGCCTTACTGACTCACTTGCAGCTGGACGTCCACTTCTTAAATGAGTCAAGATTTACAGGCCATTATCAATTATGAAGATTGCTGGATCCGTTACGACCCGACAGCGGGCAATAAACGTTGGGAACCGCCGAGGTTTTAAGGTGTATACCGACTGGGAGGACACACTAAAAGGTATATCCCTGTCTGGTTCGACGGAAACGTCACCGCTACGTCTATTGCTGCCTATTGAAAAAATTAATTGTTTGAAATGTGGTAATGGATAGGTACTTATTCGATCCATCCCAACTTAGTCCTCAGGGATAGCAACGCATCTGTGCCTAACCAATAGAAGATATCCATGAGCCACAATTGCCATTTGACGTCAGATGGACTGCATGCGCCTTACTTACTACTTTATTATGAAAACGTGAGGATGTCAAATTAAATACAGAGATTATACGTTATTTTACTAACTTCATAATTGATCACAGGGTACACCTTTAGTTTCGCGTACCAATTGAGTTTTCTTACGCAATAGTTAGGAAAGGTAGGAACGTGGAATGAAATATCTAATTATTCAGTTGTAATATTACAAAAATCGTAATTCCCATTATCAAAAGCCGTCTTTATAATAAACCGTGTTTTTTTTAGGATTGGTCCTATCTTTCGGTTGTAGCTTTATGACTTTGTGTTTAGCGTGTTCCATGATGTTCAATGTGGATGTTACGCAATGTTCATATAAAAGCTTTCTGGAAATTGTGTTAAATGCATAACCTAGATAAAGAATTTAGGAAACCTGCATTTGGGATATATAACTATATCGATATAAGAATTCAATACTCACTACAATTAACCCACTGACTGTAAATCTCAAAATCGAGTTGCTAACGACATTACATGTAAACGCACCCAGTTAGTACCCACCTTTACATTACAAGCCAGTGTTGCATTAAACTGGAAATGGCTAGTGTTTCTTGTGTAGAAAATGTTCGTATGTATTATTGGAATGGTGCGAAGTAATTTAGCGCTGTTCCTGTGTTGTATGCTTTTTGCAATTAACTAAAGGTCACGTAGTAGCCGTGTGTGCCTTTCAAACTCCTTTTAATAAGTTATACAGTGTTTTAAAATAATGTTGTAATGCCTTAAAGCCTGAATATTCCAATTTTAATGATGTTTTGGTAGAAAGTGCATTGACAGACAGGTGGTAGATTAAGTGTGGTTCAACCAGAGAGGTACCACCGCCACGCCTGCTACCGTGAAATCTCGTGTGAATCGAAAATCCAATATTATTCCGGATAAACCGACAGACAGACAAATATTGTGCAAATTAGGAATTGGTAGGAAATGTTTAGGAGTTTTTATTCTTCATATTATAAATAAATATAACAATTTTAGTGAATTTCTTATTATGTATAGTTGTGTTGTATTTGCTGTATAATTTCTGCTGTCTTATGATAAAAGGAGAAATGAGGAAAGGGCTAACGCTGATAAGGAAAAGCTGACGCTAAAAGGTACAATTTGCATGAAAATTTACGGCCATCCTAGAAATGTTAACTAAACCGGGGTATTTTTGTTTAATTTAATGTTATTCTTAATGGTACCATCATTTTAAATTCAAAAAGTATTATAAGGTTTGGATAAAAAATCTTAAGATCTAGATATTTTTAACATTCTGAATGTATAACAGTGATTTTATTTATAAATAGCTTACAAAATAATACAAACATTTACCTCACTTCACTTGCTATAACAAAAAGTATTTTAGGTGAGATTTGACGACCTACGTGGTGGAGCGGTCACCATACTGGTCTGACACGCAGTGGGTCCCGGGTTCGATACCCGGCCAGACAGACATCTGAATGATGGGTTCAGATTTCTGTTCTGGGTCTGGGTGTTTGTGTATTCGTCTTTGTGTGTGCATGGCACCCACGACACAGGAGAAAATCCTACTGTGGGGCTATGAGTGTAGAAAACTTTTAATTTATTTATGAGTGTCTACCTCATAAACCTATTGAGCAAACATTGTTCTAACTTTATAAGTGTAGGCTCTGAATTACTAGTCCGAAATTAATATCTTCTCGCTTTTATAGATATATATAACATACAGATATATTCTAATATTAATAAGTTAAACTTTAATTGAACATAAAAGACATCTTTTATACTAAATAGCTAAAATATTTCTTAAGATTTGTACAAGTTTTATATAGCTAAACGCTTTAAAATTCGCACACCATCCAAATCGGTACCAGGCTTACATGAGTTTGTGGATATTAAGCTAAAAGCCGATAGAAGCGGCAAGAGGGATGCGAGCATGACCTAGGCCGAGAGGTCAACACGGGTCATGTTCCAGCTTTAACTAGGTCACAGGTTATTACTGCCTCCAATGGGAACCAAAATAAACCGCTTAAATCACGAACGATGCAATGCGAATGGTCGTGAATGATACATTGATTTATCGTTTTGTTCAAACTTTTTGTCGGATATGTGTATTTGCATTAAGAGTGACGCGTCTGTTTTTTATGTCAATGTAATCTTTATGTTACTGACATTTCTTCTTGTTTATTCCTAGATTTTGAAGTATATTCCACATGCTATGTTAGTATATTATATAATTTATTTGCTTGTTTGTCCTCATCCATGGGCATATGTGCGGGGAGGGGCGAGCAAATTCTTGAAACAGGAGCACCTTTTTATTTTTCTGCGTAAAATTGCAAAAACTATATGGGCGATCTTTTTTGGGTCATGGTCCCTCCTTTATCACACACCATAGCTAAGCGCACGTCGTTGGTCGTAAAAATATCCTAAAAGTTAGTATAAACTTTCGTTTAAAATTATATGCATTATTATGTACATAACCGTATAAGCACATATACGAGGCTAAAACCAAAATACAAACATCAAAATAAATATATAATTTTACTGTGTTAGAACGAAAGAGAACTAGGCGAACATAAATATCAGATGGTATTTATCCATGCATACTATATCAATGGTAGAAGCTATTCTGGTAACATTCGGGACGAGCACTCTGAACATAGAATTGGAATATAGAATTCGTAGCATAGAACCACATTTATTACCTTTGTTGTGGGTGCTACGAAACCACACATACAAGAATTGATACTCAGAACAGATTTTAAAATTCCTAATTTCTGCTTGTCTATAAAAAGAGGTCTTTTTATAAGTTTAAAGTAGCAAACAAGTATGCATTCCATAATGGTAAGTGATCACTGCCGTTCATGGATGTCTGTTTTGACTTTTGACTTTGAAAGTCGTCCTATGCCACGGCGTGGAGTCATCGCATGGCGTAAAGTCTGCGGGCCTCGAGGAATCCCTCTTTACCCGGGCAATTCCCTCAGAGGATACACTGTTCATCGGTGTTATTGGTTACCTATCGTTGGGTAGCCGTACGGAATGGCGTCTTTAGTGGCCGCGCTAGGCTGCTACTGCAGACTTATGGATATCTGTGACCAACTCCATATAGGGGTTCTACCTAAAGTTAATCACAAAGGTTTCTGTTTCAGCCGGCATCTACACCTTTCACTAAAACCAGAAAATATGCTTAAAATGGTGTGCCACGTCCCAGGTCGAATTTCACTGGTTCTAACGCCTTTCAATACTCTCAGTATTTGTTCAATTCGAAGTACTATGTACCCAGTGAATTGTTTTTTTCGCCAACCTATATTTGTTCCACTGCTGGGCACGATTCTGCTCTATACGCACGGTCTACTCTCAGAATGAGAGATTGTTAGGCTATAGTCTACCTCACTTATCAAGTGAGACGTGTGAAGGTTTTCTTAACTATCTTTTCCTTGAAAGCTGTCATGATTAATTTCTAGAACTCACATAATTTTAGATAAATCAATGATTAGGTTTAGGATTCGAACCTTGGACCCTCGATTGATAAGATGAGTTTCATCCATGACCTATTGGTACATAGATGTTTGCACAGCAGCTATATTATCAATAGCTATATCAGTAATGTTGATGCAGGTAGCGAGGCCGGCAGGTCAAGCGACGATGCGCCTTGCAGCTAAATATAGCTCGTGTTCCGCGCTGCGAAGAAAATGCAGTCGACTGATGATGATCTTGTATTGAGGAAATACAAGACTTGTATGATAAGAAGTGATGTTTTTGATTATAATATATAAAAAAATGTTAA
>MOOZ01001640.1:405661-420022 GCA_002930495.1 Cecropterus lyciades | reverse complement strand
AAGCGTTTATGTTTATGTTTATTATGTTTATGTTATTTTTGTCCTCGTGAGCAATGTATCTGTGATTGACTTCAAACAAAACCTCTGTTTTACATAAGTTACTTGCCGCCCATGGACATCTGCCCATGGACGGCAGTAACCACTTACCATCAGGTGGACTGCATGCTTGTTTGATACTACAATCTGATAACATAAGTCAGTACCTGTGACAGTACTTTGATTGCTTATTTATCTTTCCATCTAGCTGAAAGGCATGTATTGTTAATTGGTACACTAATAGTATCGATAAGTTAATAACTAAATTAGTATCATTGCTGTTTCGTATTGTGACCGTTGTTTATGTTTCATCGTTACCTATTGATTTCTGCACAGCACTAGATGAAACGTTGATTTTCTTCCACACCTTATTATGTTACCGTTTTGTAATTGCAATATTATTAATTCATTGTATGTTTAATGTGATCTGTACAAAATAAACAAAATCAAAATCTCTATTTGAAAAATAATAACAACATAATAAGTTACTGTAAGTACTTAACAAATAAACCGATTGTTTAGATTCGTAGGACTGTCTGTACTTGTTTATCTTCAAAAAGTTTGAGCCAGATTACATGAGACTTTACGAAAAACCGTATACGGGTTCAAGTAAATATGATTATTACATTACGATCTAATCATAAATATTAGACCTCTCGAAAAAAGAACAAATATATTAGACTCACCTTAATTAATAAAATATAAAAACATTGTTAACTGTCCAATGATTTTAGATACTCAAAGGCTGTCTGTTCGTCTAGACGCCGTCTGTCTAGACATTGTTTGAACTTTACAGAATGCTGCATGAATATAATATTACAATTAATTGGCGGAAAAGCCAAAGCTGTACTCTTTATAGAACAGTGGTGCTTGTGTTAGTGCAAGCGAGTAAAATTAATGTGTGTTAAGTTTTGCTTTGAATTATAGTTAATTTTAGTAGGTTCTAGTCTAAAAATGTTTGTCTAAATTATAGGAATGAATTCAGAATCGATTTTGCATGATATAGTGAGGATGGGCTTTGTTTGTTAAAAATATTATGATTAAAACCCGACTGCTTCAAAGCAATTGATTTCCTTCAGTTTCAGTTCATCGTTTTAATGCAGTCGTTTTTTGTTGTAATTATAATATGTTTAATTTAGCACTTTTTATGAATTTTTGTCAAAATAGTAACATAAAAGTGTTTTTTTTTTCTTTTATAGTGTGGAAGTAGCTAACGAGCAAGCAGCCCACCTGGTGGTAAGTGGCTACTGCCGCCCATGGACATCTGTAATCAAACCTAGGTTAGATCAAAGTCTCACCTGAGGTTAGCCACAGACGCGTTGCTACCCTTGAGGACTAAGATGGAATGCCTCGAAAAAGTATGTCTCCCTTACCACACACCCTCCTTTACACACCCCTCAGACCAGAACACAACAGCGCATAACACTGCTGTTATTAGGTAGAAATAGGTGTGGCGGTGGTGCTTCCGGAGTCGAACCACAAAGAGTTCTACCACCTTCACGTCTAGTATAATAATGTTATTTTATGCTTTTGAAATGTTCTATTCACTAGCTTTTATATGATACCCATATTGTCATGATAATAAAATGTCTTTCTTCCTCCATTTAATAAAATATATATTCTATGTTACTCTGAAAACTGAAACAATTATTATGATATGCTATATGTGACATTTGGGTTGTGTCCAAAGAAATGGTCATACATACAAACGTTCGAAAAAACATAACCCTCTTTCTGACGCTGTCAGGTAACAAGACTATAATGTTAGAACATTATGTTTGTAACATGTGGCTATATAAGTATTATGTACAGCTCTAGAGTTCGCCATTTGTAGTCACGTCAAATAGCATGTATTGAATTACCTACCTTTCCCAAAATTGTTAAGAATATTTTATGAGATGACGAGCAAACGAGTATGTATTTACATGAACAGTACTACCTCGTAATCAAATCATTTATTTGTATTAATATAGGAAAAAACAGATGTTACAACAAAACTGTCCTCTATATACCACCTTTAGAGGTATGCAATATTTGTAACAACTATCATTGCATCCAAATCAGGATTATGAAATATATAAAATGGTAACAGACATCCATTCATCCCTACAAACTTGCCTTTATAATATTAGTAATTTTATAGGTTTAGTCCTAGTTATACAGTAATGAATTATTAAATTTAATTAAATTAAATTTGGACGATTGAAGACCCGCGTGGCGGAGCGGTCACCTTACCGGTCTGATACGCAGTGGGTTCCGGGTTCGATTCCCGGCTAGACAGACATCTGAATGATGAATTTATATTTCTGTTCTGGGTCTGGGTGTTTCTGTATTCATCGTTGTGTGTGTCCATGGCATCCATGACACAGGAGAAAATCCTAGTGTGGGGCTATGAGTGTAGAAAGCGTTATTATAACTACTTTTTGATGTGACACATCTACAGGTAAAAACCTGATGGTTGGCGTGGCGAGACTTGCCGTGGCGACGGGCCCGCCACACCGTATACACTACAACATATAGACTGTATATATACCATAGGTATATATACTATATTTAAATGTATTTATATCTATTGACAATTTCATCTCTTCACTATCATAATAATTGCCATACTACCAGTACCCAATGGTATGATTATAAGATCTGTCCGTAACGCTTTCGTGAGACGATTTCTAGCTCAGTCGTTCGTGTAATGACCTACGATTATGAATATGTAGCTGCATGCGATAACATTTCACATTTTTCATAGGACTGCATTTATAGGCTTACGGTTGTTTAGGTCTAAATGTCTGTTGAATTAAATAGAAAATATCCGAAGTCACTTCGGGATTTCGAAATAAAGAACGTAACTATGTCAATGTGTGAATTTTTTAGTGTGATTGCCTTTACGTTGCTTTCAGTCTGAATTTCAGATTTTTCGAATCAGTTTGATTCGAAAATCTTTTAGTACAGATATTTGTTTAAGAATTGAGTGGACGTAAAAATATGTGATAGTAATATGATAGAAAGAAGGGATAAGGACAGTGATAGGGAGAAAAGGAGGAAGTTTTCAAAACAGTGCGCTTTTTACACCAATCCATAATGACGATGTACAAAATCACCTTGAAGAAACCTACATTCCTCAAAGTTTTCCATTATAATATTCTCAAAAGAAAGTAAAGTTATCACTTTGTCAAGGTGAGACTTTGGAATCAACCTTCGTATGCTAAAAATTAATCCGACCCCATCAATAAAAAGTAATGAGTCGAAAACGACAACATACATATTGAAGTGAGCGCAAAAATGAAAAGAAATGTTTTCAACATTCGTCGTAAAGCTGCCTGCACGATCGTTACTCAAATAAGTATTCAAAAATGTACACAGAGTTCAATATTTCCGCAAAGCAGTTCTAAATCCGTAGCACTGACGCCAACACGTCGATTCGAAGGAGACTTGCTTACCGATAAACGTAACAAGGTCGTGCACCTCGTAATTAAACGCTCCGATAAAGAACACTTTATTTGGCAGGTGCACCATTGCTCGCGAGTAGCGTATCCCGAGCTCCTAGAAATATTCGGTTTAACCCGAGCCACAAATTGTTCGTTTTGCGTTGCAAGCGTCAGCGTTGAACGTTAAAAACAAATGAGTCAGATCTTATTAGGCGATAAAGTTTCCCTACAAATTATAACATTTTGTCAACCCATCCGTGCCCAGCAGTGTGACAATCTCTGCTAGATACGGCTCTTCTCTCAGTATGAGAGTGATTTAGACCGTAGTCCACTGCGCTGACCAAGTGCAAATTGGTAGACTTAACATGCTTTTGAGAACTTTATTTTATGAGCCCTCAGGCGTGTAGGTTTCCTCATGATGTTTACCTTCACCGTAGAGCAGTGATATTAATTCCTAATACGCTCAAAATTTTAGAAACTAGTATTAAAATTTAAAAAATTAGTATTGCTTACGTAGTATTCGAACCTAGGACCCTCGATTGAGAGGTCGAGTTTCAACCATTCGGCTATTACAGTTACAATTCCCAATTACAATTCAGAATTGTAACAAAATTAGGTGCAATTCGTTAAAAATTTGAAACTTCGCTTGGATTGATCTTCCGTGCCCTCGGGTTAGGAAACTCTTTGTAGCTCTCTTTTAACACGATTAGGGCTATTTGTTGATTGACTGCGAGAGAATCTCACTTATTTTACTTTGTGGAGTATGAATAACTCTAAATGCAATTTTCAGTAGATAATAAAATATCATTTTATGTCATATTGTAATAAGCCAGGGTTTATAAAGTTTATCTTAAGAATCATGTCTGACATGACGATGTCGTCAAATAGGACTTTCTCGTCCTTTACATGTTACAGGCTGCAGACATCCATCGGAGGTGTCTATGTATTTCAGTATCTGTTTGAGTACACATTTTAAAAAGCACTTCGCTCATCGCCAACACTGCGTCAATAACTTTACGTTGTAAATTTATTATTGAAAGAAAATCTCAAGAGTTATAAAAACATGTTTTACAGGCCCTAAAACACCGACATCAACCTGTCTGGGCTTTTATTTGACATTGCAATGCTTCTTACATTTTGACCTTTGCGAGGAGCAATAATGACTGATACGAATTATTACCGTAACGATGCCTCTTATAATTCACATGGTTATGCAGGCATTAGTGGAACGATTAACGCCGGGTTTTTTGCACTAAAATTAACAACGGATCAGAGCATTGCCATTAACATATCATTTAGGCTGCCTTTCCACTAAAAATATGCTATGTTTTATAAATGGAGGGATGCGAGCTAAGTGTAAAAAAGCTAAGGATCGAATGGTGTGTAGTTGTGTGTTTTACGTTTTTAATTATATTGAGAGAAAATATCAAAGACAGTTTTATAATTACTAGGTAACCGCCTATCTCATTCGCACATCTACCTCATGTAGCGCATCTTCATAGGACTTCAAAGGTGGTAGAACTCTTTGTGGTTCGATTCCGCAAGCACTTCCGCCTTACCTATTTCTGCCTAATAGCAGTGTTATGCGTTCTGGTTTGAAAGGTGTGGTAATACTTATCCAAGGCGTTCCAACTTAGTCCTCCGAGATAAGGCAAACTAATCTTATCTGGTGTTGATTAACGATGTCCATGGGCGAAAGTAGCCACATACCGTCAGATGGACTGCATGCTGGTTTGCTACTTCCATATTATAAGAAATAACTTAAACATATCTTACACGCTTAGCCCAGCTAAGTATCGCGACCAGTGTATCCGAGTATTTACAACAGGGATGTTATGGTATTTAGGATGGTATGGTTATGAAATTTCGGATCTGGATATGGATACGGATATAGGAATAATATTATGATGGTTTCAGATATCGTTACGGATATGTCATTATTACGGATTATCCGTTAGTTTCGGATAGTTTCGTTTACGGATATTATATTTTTAGGGAATTTTAAACGTAAAATACGAATAGGTAATGATTTGGTTTTATTTCTATGTTATCATTCGCAATTATAATCGGTTACAACAATAAATTATAATTATAGCTACCTAATCAATTTTAAGTGTTATTTATTAATACTAAAAATATGTCTCGAAACGTATCCGAAATTAACAGAAACATTTATATCAGTTACGGTTACGGATAAGTTTTTATTTCGGATGTCCGATAGTTTCAGTTACGGTTACGGAACTCCATAACATCCCTGATTTCCATAGCGCATCATACATACGCTATGTATAGCTTCATAGCTTAGCTACTTCGCATATCTTTGGTGGAATGTCACCCTTATAAGCGTGTTAAATCTTCAACATAAACTTTTGTTTCAAGTATTTTAATATTTGTATATTTTGTATCGATTTGCATTGCTCTGATTTTGATTTCTTTAACTGTAAATTATATACTGATGATATTTTTCTTTCTTTATTCGCTTGAAAGTTTTAACTCGGCTTGAAATGTAACATTAAGCGTTAATTCAGTGATTAAAAATTTATATTTTTTAACTGTGTACTCCTAAACTTACACCCCTTGAAATAAGATCTTGTTTAAAATTTTCTTTGTTATAAATAAAATATGTTTGTTTTTACGAGATTTAAAATTATTTTCAGAATGAAAATCTAAAAAGCTACGTTGTCTGAAAAGTAAAACTTTTAGTTTTTACAAGAGTGCACCCTTATTTTGATTATCAACGACAAACTATTAACGGCGAAATTCATTGTGAAAAAATGTAGAGTTCTCGTAAGTAAAGTTCTCAAAGGCGTGTGAAGTCCGCCAGTCTCGACTTGACTAGTGTTATATGACCTACACTCTTCTCACCCTGAGAGTAGACCTGTACCCAGCAGTGGGGCAATCAGTGACGGTCGGCAGTGACGGGTTTAAAAAAAAACGCCGTCACGAGACGCCTGGCAGATGTGAAACATCGTGTTCGTACAAGTAATATGCATAAACGACAAGATTACTAAGTCGAACTAACACCGCAGCCCGCTTAGTTTTGTTCGATACTTAATAGTTCTGAAAATGTATAACAGATGGCCCTATAATACGTACGGTGTGGCGATCGCCACGCTAACATTCAGGTGTACGTGCACCCATACATGTTTCACATCAAAAAGCCTGAGCAAATTTCAGGGGCGACAAATATAATGCTATCTTGCCTTAGAACAAGCCTAGTGGCATAGAGTGCGCGGATCGAAGGGCTCCAAGACCCTCGGGTTGCACGTCTTTGGGGTGACAGAATATATGCATGTGGCGGCCTTTATTTTCGCTGACTTAAGTTGCTAAATTTGCGCCACTGTATTTGGTAGCAGTCTGGCGGCAAGTGTAAATCCGCCACTGGGTACAATAATAAGCTCATGATGATATTAAAGTATATTAGTAAATAGTATATAATACTGTTATAGTGACCGTGCGATCTTGACAAATTGTAAAGTGGGCCTACATGAATGTGTTACAAGGTGTTTATCGAAAATGCCTGCGCTGTGTCGAGTGTGGTCAAGTGTGAATTCTAGAGTTACATCTGCACACACCGACAGACGACATTCACCGTATACACTTTTCGATATTCTATATCGGTGTCAGGGTAGCCCGCGTAGGGTTGCCACACGTCCTCATTTAATTTAATTAGAAATATATGACGCAGCCTTCATACATTTAATCAAGCATGCTTTGTTGTTATCAGCTCCTTGTTAACTTATCTACAAATCTTGTTCATGAATTTATTTTGTTTCCGATGTTTAGAAGTTCTTCTAAATATGTTATTTACTTACTGTTTTATGTATATGATTGTATATCAATGTATATGATTTAATGAGAAACTTCTGTGCAGATTTTCATGCGTTTAGAGCCACTGTTAACATGTATTGCTACTCAGTGTTAGGCTTTTATTAAATAGGTTTTATATATATGTCCAGGTAGCACCTGAGGTGAAAACTCCAAGTAAATTGTAATGCATTATTTCCATTCGTGTCTGACAACCCTAAGTCCTCGGCCAGTTAGGGCAAACACAAATATGTATATACAACGTTGCAAAAAAAATCACTTTACCCTTTCATATATTTTGTGTACATTCATACTGCAAGTGACGCAGTTTGAATCAATTTGAATCAGTTTGATACAATCTAGCAAGTGCAATTTGAAATGTTACAGCGTACAGGCATTCACAGTATGTAATTAATTCGTAAAGATTATTTTTAAAACCCATTTCCAAAATTATAATACTCTAAAGTTTTAGATTTTCACAGGTTTTAGTTTCATAGGAAGGGCTGCATACACGGTCGGTCAATTTAAACTTCAAATCCTTCTTCAAAATAAAATAAAAAATAATACAATAAAAGTAATAATAAATGGTGTAGTTCTCAACAACTTCCATACTACACAGATAAAAGCAATATAAATTAAGACATTCATATTTGCAATTTAATATAATATAGAAAAAAATCTCCCAATAGACACTTAATTTTCCTTTAGATAAAAACCCATTAATTATCTTTAGTTACTTAAAATGATTTAATAACAATAAAGTGTAAATAATATAGTCTCGTCCGGTCCATATACAAAGTATAAATGCTGCTGACATTTACATGAAATGAACGTAAAGCTCATAAATTTAATAATATTTTTTATTTTGTTCCAGGTTAATGTTTTCGCGTGCCTGCATGCATATGTATGTATTAGTTTTTATTAGTTTGAAGCAAGAACGGAGCAGGCGGCGATAGAATAAGTTATAGTAACGATAAGAATAAATATAGAAAAAATTAAAAAGAAAGTTTAAAAAACAGAGCTTAACAGTTTTTTAAAGCTTAATAGCAGGCGACACATTAATGTTTAGAAATATCCATACATAGTCAGTAGGTCTATTATTTAAATAGTCTCTAAATCAATTTGCCCCATTAAAATTGCTTTTCCTGTTACACGTATGGACGTCTGCACGTGTGATACGACGTCACGCAAGCCACTCTTAAGCATCTTATTGTTTCTTCACCATACGCACGAGTCCCAAAGAATCTATTCCATGAGTACAGGGTGCGTGTTAAGACACGCGCGCGACAGGAAAAGCGCTTTAAAGGTTGATAGATAATTATGTAATGCTAGTGGATAAGTAACTATGAGCAACAGTAACTGCATTGCAAATTTACTATTTTAAAAGAAAATCCATATAGAAATAAGTTTTATCATATTTCCAAGAATTATACAATTAATGCACGATTAAATGCTATCCGTGTACGATACTGTAGGCGTGTTGATAGATTAAAACTCGCAATGCAACCAGTTCATTAGACTTGCAATTAATATCCAAGTGTATGCACCGCTAATGGGCATAAAAGGCACAAAACATACTCTTTATATCTATCAGCTTGCAATTAAAGGGAAAAGGTTTTTTCTAGCGCATGTGCTCCTGCACACGTTATTTTTTTACCGTCTGCTATGAAGGAAAAAATATTAAAATAGGACTATGAATTTACCGTAAAAATAGTTACTAAAATTGTTTGTAAGCATGTATGGATGTACGACGTAGCGGTTAGGTTACTAATATTATGTGAAAGTAAGATGGAGCATAAAATAATGAACTTAAAATATACTTACTTGTGCGGTTAAGGCACCCCCGTCGGGAACGGTTTGTAGCATTGTAGTAGTTTTGTAATATAGATTTACATTATTACATAATTGCTACAGTGAGACAATATAACTCAATATGATCAAAAACAGAAACGACTAAATATTTCTTACAACTGGCAGCGCATGATGCTCTTCCGCTCAAATCTCGATACTCGCATGCGCCCACAGACACAGTGTGAGTAAGAGACAGAAAGAAAAAACAAATAAAATACTTACCTCTAAGTTTCTGGCCAAAACATCTTAGCTAAAGTAATTTTCCATCCAGACAGTATATTAAGAGATTTTCTATTGTAATTGACATTTTGTAAGTATCCCTGGCGTAACCCAACCTAAGCATTTTCTATCAAATAGAATTATTTTTCGATTTGAAATATTTTAACAAATGATTTGTTCATTTTGGTAACAGTTTATAAAACGATATCATTAAACTCATGTGCCGATAGAAAATGTATGAATATTTTATTAGTGAATTAAATGAATCAATCGAATAGGTTCAATTATCCATCACATAAATATGAATAGAATTTATAATTGACGTATCAAAAATTGCACACGCAGTAAACAATGCAATATATACGTATTACAAAATAATTATGTCTTCATTCGCAATTTCGGAATGTATTTATCTGGGGTCTATTGCATGTATAAATCCACACTGAATAATAATCCATTCAGTGAATAAATTATAAAATGATTTATTATCAATAAACATATGCTGTTGGTAATCCAGTATAAAATTAGGTCAGTATTTAAATCGAGATGAAGTATCTATTTGTTTATTATTAAACTTGGTATTGTTTTTGATAGCATAATCCTAATCATTATAAACAGAGGGTTCGAAGATTTGGAACAGTTCTCGAGTAGGATTGTGGGAGAATTATCTTTCTCCTGATATAACTTTTACGATAAATCCCTCTCCTGATAAAAAAATGGAATGTCGGCACCGTGTTTGTGCCTTCTAGCATCTAAATATAAGACAAACAACAAACGTAGCTCACACCAATGTAGTCTGTTTGAAATAGTGCAGGAAATTTTGATCGATAAAAGTCGGAATATTTGGAAAGAAAGTTGAAATTAATAGTATTAAACATACGAAGCACACAAGCAGCTGTCCGAAATTAAGTAAAGAATATCATACAGTTCCACAAAACGACGGCTAGAATAGAATGTCTTGAAAAAAAGGGTTTTCTAAAAAGTAATTAACGTCAGTGATGAAAATTAGGACATGTGAAATAACAGTTTATACTAATATTGTAACAAACTATTGTAAGAGTATTTTATGAACACTGTAGTGCTATAATCTTGGGCTTCGTAAACAGGGGAGTCCAACAGTAGTGGTTGGTAAAATAAGGTGGGCTAGGTCTGATTATTTCTCAGCCTATTCTGAGGGAGATCCCGAATAAAGTCCGAAAATTTAAGACAAAAATAAACCAAAAAATTTTTCTACCGTTCGAAGAATTTTTCGTATGAATGAGACGGTCCGGGCGCCCTCGCCCCCTCCCCCCTCTCCCCCTCCCTCTTCTCTTACACATTGCTGTTATACCCATTGCCATTATATCCATGTCAGGATTATTAATCATCACATTACGGCGATGCATCTACTTAAATTGCGCTTATGGGCACCAGGGACGCTTTGCGTAAATCAGGCATGTAAAAAGATGTCAATGGCCGATGGCTCATCTATATTCGTATGTGGGCGATATCGCTTCGTAGATAAGGAAGAAATAAATATACAGTCGAGAATAATATTGCTTATCCCAAAATTGTCGCGATGACGCATTCAATAGAAGTCAATTGAATTGCGACTATAAGATTATTATGCGAGATAGCAAATATTTGCGAAGTTCTTAAGCTCTTGTTTTGAAGTCGTTCCTTGTAGTACGTTGTACATCGTTCACATTTTTTAATTGGTGTACTTAAATATAATATAATTTTCAGTTGATTGTTGGTTTGATGGCTGTATCATAAAAATGTCTCCCCAGTACGAAATATTATTCCAATTCAGGTGTGCTGTTTGAAAAGAAATGTGGTATATCCAATTGCACACAAGAATCTAAACTAATATTATAAAGCTGAAGAGTTTGTTTGTTTGTTTGAACGCGCTAATTTCAGGAACTACTGGTCCGATTTGAAAAATTCTTTCGGTGTTAGATAGCACATTTATTGAGGAAGGCTATAGGCTATATATCATCACGCTAAAATCAACAGGAGCGGAGCACCAATGAAGAATGTTTCAAAATCGGGGTTTTTTTTCAAATGAGAGCTTCCGTTGCATGCGCTGCGTAAACGGTTAAAGTTTCGTAAAAATTATGTATGACAGAATTGATCCCCTTTAAAAGTTCTAAAAAAAAGTCAGCGACAGCATATGTCTATCTTTTCAGGTAAACTCACGGTACAGTGAGTTTACCTTTACCCTTTTATATGCTAACCAAATTTCTTCCAAAATAATGCATTATTTCCGAAGTTGATTTTATAAATATAATATTTATTCTTATCCAAATAAATACATAAATTAGTTTTCTTTGTAGTTACTAATACGCAGGTGAAACCGTGGGGTGCAGCTAGTCTGTAATAAAATTCAGGTGACTAACGTACTATAAATAAAAACAGCAAGTACGCATCCGGCCCACTTTTCAGTATGTGGCCACTGCACTTTTATCATACATCCCAGATAGAATTAGCGTCTTATTTGTTGGCAACAGTTGGAAATCGGCTCCCCAGGACTAATTCAGGACGCCTCGTAGAAACATTTATTTGTATATCTATCATTGCTTTCAGATCAATGTTGTAAAAGGTATTTTGTATTAATTTTTTTAACATATGATATAAGATAAGTTATATAAAATTTGTCATCGTCTTATTTACTATGACTTAGGTACGTAACGGTCCCGAGACAACTTAAAGCATAGAGGTAAGAGAAATTTACATACAACGAAAAAAAGGACATCTAGATAATCTTAAACAACTGTGTCTGAAATTTGACGCCCAAGTTAAATATACTGTAATTGCAGTGCATCTGGAAGCGCTGCATATCGTCAACAAAAGATAAATCTAAAACATAGACATCGGTACGATCTGAATCACCCCTGACGTCTAATATGTAGGTATTCGTGTGGGCGTGCACCAGTGTGGCGCAGACATTGCGATGCAAGACAAAGCGGTGTCAACGACTGTTGGGGAACGATGACCGCGGACGGAAATGCAACCGCCTTCCGATCGGGAGACTTTTGGGGGGAGACATCGGGGAGGCAATGATTGTTAGCTCATAGTTCAATGATATTGTATATGACAAGTTCGATGTTTTTGAAGTGAGAGTTCTTTATATTCGTTGTTATTTGAAACTCTAAGAAACGAAAATGAGTTAGGAAGCAGTTGTCGGCGGTGCAATTAAATGACGCTGAGCTCCTTTCTGTATCACGTTAACGATTTTACGTATCTTGTATAAGACCTCAAGTTTGGTACATACGAAGTACGATGTCTGAATATGGGTTGCAGTGATTACTTAATCGATTTTGACAAAAGCTAAAGCTTTATACCCTTATGCTCAGAAATATTTTATTATTATTATTTGTTTCACAACTGCCGCGTGAATTGCGGACACATACACTTTTTTGGATAATTAAGCTTGCGATAAGTCAGACGGGCTAAGCAATCATCGCCTACAAACGCTTGTCACACTAGAGAAGCATCCGATGCATCGTTGACTGCGACCAACTCATTTTGCACCGTCCTATGCCTGATGGAAAGCAATCCACCTAGCCTATGGACATCTGCAACTCCTCAGGCATGTGGCGAGCATTGAAGAGCGCTTCGTCTTGGAGAATCCCATGATATAGTACTTCAGGAATACTTTGAGAAAATCAATTTAAATCCATCCTGCACGGCCATGGCAATAATGCTTGGCCCTAAGCACATAAACAACACACTTTATCAAGCTTATAAATGAGAGATTTTCCAATGAAACTCACCATCATTACTATAATAAACCAATATCATATCGTATGATACCAGTATCAAACACGCCGACAGCCGACGACACCGAGCTTAATATTTCAACAGCGATTATAATATCAAAATCTTTATAAAGCTTATATTGTTATAAAGCTTTCATTAATCAATATAATCTTTTATTTTCTACATTTTTTACTTATTCGACTTGTGTTTTGCATTTCTTTAATTTTAGATTAAGTAAAACGAGATTGACCGAGGAGGTACCACTAAACCTATTTGTAGCATGGAGTAGTTTTTGCGGTTTGGTGGAATTTGGTTGCTCAATTTCATATGAGGCGACCATCGTAATCCTCGGGAAAATCGTGATTAGCTTCAGATGAAACCACTGTTCTATAAATATTCCACTACCAGGTAGACTGTATTCCTACTTGCTTTCTACTACCATTTGGAAATGTAAATATTAGACCCCAGCCAGTATTGAAGTTATATTCATGACTTATACTCGTTTTAAGCATTCAAATACAAGGCTTTCAATGAACAGGCGACAATTTATAAAGCAACGAAGAATATGAAACATCTCTATTGACGTTGTTATTTTGTTTCGACCGTCAGAGGTCGTGGCAGTTGCCGACATCGTAAAGCGACACTTTCATTTGTACTCTCGTAATTGGCCATCGGAGAAACACCGTAAAAACCTAAGTTTACGTTACGTTTACGCCATTTTTCATACAACACTCCCTGTCAGGTATGTAGGTTGTACCTTGGACCAAAAAATAACACAATGTTTCGCGCAAAAGAACGTTAAAACATAACTTGTAATAAATGCAATAGTAGATTTCGTAAATGTTGCATATCTGAGCTTTTTATGCAACGTCCAAGTATATGAAAAGGTATTTTACCCGACTGCGTCACAAGGAGGGTAATGTTTTTCGAACGTATATATGTATGTTTGTATCTATGTATTTTTCTTTGGTACATTTCTAAATTGGCTTGACGGAATATGATATATGCATATCATAATCTCACTTTGTAGTGACATAGGCTATATAATTTTTAAAAACGCCAGTAAAGAGGAAAAAAGGAATGAAGTGACGACGTTACGACAATATAGAGATCAGTATTAGCAGTCGGGTTTTTATTTTCATAATATATAATTTTGTAATAGGTACTTAATTTATTTAAATGTTTAATAACACTAGTTGCCCTTCGCAGCGGTCGAAATTCGACCGTAATTAAACCCAAATATTTTTTTTCTTCTACAAAGTTTTTATACGTATTTTCC
>MOOZ01001640.1:389389-405629 GCA_002930495.1 Cecropterus lyciades | reverse complement strand
GTTCTGCATTTGTCCTATATATAAACTATAAGTGTGCCAAATTTCATACTCCTCCGTCCGCGCAATTTTTGTAAAAAGGGGTCCAAAGGGTTTGCTTCACGTATTAATATAATGATACCAAGCAACAATCGAAGGATTCATCCAAGATTTGCCTTTGAAATGAACGCAATCGGCACGATTTGTATTGTGAGCTCCGTAATTCGTGTATTAAACTCAAATGTGCAGAATGCTTCAACATTTATTCTAGTGCCTCACTTCACATCTTTAATCTGAGACAAGATAAATCTTGAAGCAATATAAAGCGTTATTGCAGTTTTTATCTGTCTGTCTGCTGATCGTTTGATGCGACGAACGCGAAGATGCGGTCGATATATGAGAGTAGGTACATAGAATTAAAATATTTTATATTCAAATATAATTATCAGCATTACGATTTTAATGTGTTGTCGATGAACATGAGATAATATATAACACTTTCATACGAGAGGGGACCATCTTAATCCTGGAAAGTAACAATGTTTTGTGATTGTTTTCTGATAGAAATTCTATTATATATGAGATTACTTACAGATGTCCATGGACGGTAATGACCACTTACCATCAGGTGGGCTGCGTGCTCGTTTGCTATTTTTTATTTTATAAAAAAGAACAATAATGCAATAAAGATGGTTGATTACTTTATGGTAAATATGGATATAAGCTGGATGGACTGTACGTATCCATCCATCCATGTTCATCGACATTTGCATATGACATGAAAGACGCAATATCGCTTTCGAAGACTAAGCTTTATGAGTTATTAAGTATATGCTTTGAAGGCTTTATTGCATCTTTTTATAAAGCAAAAAGTCGTGACTTCACGACATTCCAGGAATGTCTAGGCAGTAGGTTTATTCAACAATACACGTGCTAAACTTAGTCTGATGTTAGTGTTGTGTGAGACAGTGGTTCCTGAACTTTAAGATCACGGAACTCGAACGAAATCTCAGATTTTTAGTTTTTTGTATGAAATTATTGTAAAATGAAAGACACTGTTTAGTACCTACCACCATAAAAATCATACGAAATTATATAACACAAAGGATGCAGTTTCATCTGCATATATACTTTTTTATAATGGTGTTAAATGAACATAATTGAATTGTAATTAGTTTCTAAGAGTTTTTGTATTCGTCTTCTAGTGAGATTATGGTACTCACAAAAAAATCCTTGTATCGAGCTAAGTTTATAGAAAGCGCTTTCTTGTAACAACTAAAATTGCAACAATTTATTCATTTCCGCCACTGATGAATCTCAGGACCCGTAGGTTCTATTTAGGAACCGCTAGTCGTGCGTCTAGCCTGTGTTGAACTTTGGGAAGTGCTGGTCGTATAAGGTCTAGCCTGTGTGGAACTTTGTGAACCGCTGGTCGTATAGGGCCCGTGTCGCTCGATGCAAGTTGCAGCCGGCAGTCGGGCACGCAGCTCCCGGCACTGCGGTCGCCGCGCCGCCTCGCGCGCTCTTACGCTCGGTCGTGGTCAAAACTTTGTTCTGTGCTCATACGTTATTACACATCCTGAGTTTTTGGATTGTTGCGACGTGTGCCGGCCCTCGGTGTTTTAAGGTGCGTTTGATGTTCTATGGATGTTGGTAGTTTTATTTTTTTAAAAAGTTGCTTAAGATTATTTATTTAAAAAGTGACTTTGATAGCCCTCAAGTTTGAGCTGCGATAGGTATATTTAAGTAATTGGCAAGCAGGAGTTAGAATAAAAGGGAATCGTTTTGAACTTTGAACTTCAAAGATTAAGATAGAATATTTAGGAATTGGCAAGTAGAAATTATACGGACAATGCAAACCGCTGTCCTCATATGGGATCGTCCTGAGTTTTGGATTCCTATAAGTTTGTGATTGTAAAAAAATGCTTCCGTTAACCTGATAGAAAATGGTCGCTGATGCTCATGGACATGGATTAACTCCACGTAGAATTGTGAGTCATACCTGAAGTCGGTCACGGTTGCATTATTATCCCTAAGGACTAAATTGGTTTTTAATCATATCATGGGAACAAACATCTGCTCTATCATACTTTGAAAATAGTAGTGTTTAACACTGCTATTTAATTTTAAAGCAAAAAATAAAATACTCTATGTTATTCAATTGCTTCGTGTCTTATTTTAGAATATTTTAAACCAGTATGCATGTTTGTTTGCTACAAACGAGCGTGCTATCCATCTGACCATCTATAATATTCAACTACGGATGAGATTAGTCTTACCTGAGGCTGACCACTGGTGTGTCCGAGGTATTCCAAGGTAGATCCCTAGGACTATGTTAGAGTGCCTCGGATAAGTATGTCTCCATTACTGCAACCTTTAAAACAAAAGACAACAGCGCTTAACACTGCATTATTAAGTAGAGATACGTGTGGCGAATTGGCGATGGTGCCTCAGGAGTCGTCATGGTAAAATATTGATGTAAAGAAACCCTTTACATCAATCTTTTACCGTCTACATTATATTCAAAATATCCCAGAAACGTTATTTATAAATTATAACGTAACTTAAACCAAGGAAGGTGGTAGGACTCTTTGTAGTTCGACCCGGGAAGCACCACCGCCTCACCTATTTCTGCCTAATAACAACAGTGTTATGCGCTGCTGTGTTCTGGTCTGAAGGATGTTGTAAGGGAGACATACTTTTCCGAGGTATTCCATTTTAGTCCTCAGGGGTAGCAGCGCATCTGTAGCTATCCTTAGGTGAGACTTTGATCTTACCTAGGGTTTATTACGCATATCCATGGGCGGTAGTAGCCACTTACCATCAGGTGGGCTGCATACTCGTTTGCTACTTCCATACTATACAAAAAAAAAACAACCAACCAAAAAACACTTCACTTTTTATACATAAGTAGTACATGAAAAAATTCATCCCCTAAGAGCCTAATCCATCAAAAAAAACTAAATAAAGCAGGTAAGATTAGTGATGCGTCAACTGCAGTTTATCGTTAGTTAAACGTCTCTTTGTATGCAGTAAGGTTCAGCTGTAATATTTATACCAGTCACCGGGGTACCGACCTTGCGAACTTGGTAACCTTTGTTTGTTGAAAATTGTATAGATTATTACTTAAACCGTTCATCAGTTACCTCGGGTGGACGAATTAATCTGTACTGTTAATCCAAGTTCGAATCCGATCCTGTTTTTTGTTAGAAATAAATTTAAATTGAAAAAGTTTTTTAAAACGAGCCGTTTGCAACGTCATTTTGTTTTTCGCAATCTTCTCAGCTAAACCTTTTATTCATCGAAAGAAAAAGGGTTTTTTGAAAAATTAAAAATAATAATAGGTCCACTATCTTAGGGCTTCAGCCATATTGGATTTAGAACGTCGACACATGTATATGTAACAATTCAACCCAATCGGTCCCTGGGAAATGCTTCAAGTATTCCTTGCAAGATTGATAAACATATACTTCAGTACAAATAGAATATATACAAATATGATATTAATTTAGATTGTCATTTGTTTGGCGAGAAATACTCCAAACTCTTCAAGTTGAGAGAGCAGTGCCCAGCAGTGAGGCATAAGGAAATTAATGCTGTTACTACTGTGTTCTTCTTTGAAACGTGCGGTAAGGGTTGTCATCCTTACCGCACCCTTACTTATCCGAGGCGTTTCAACTTCGTCCTTAAAGGTTTACTACCTTTGGTGGTTGGGTAGTGGCCTGGTGATTGGGTAAAACCCAAATCTTGCCGTAAGTTCATGAGCAGCAGTGGTCGCTTACCATCTGATGGATTGCATATTCGTCCGCTACTTTTATATTATAAAATAGTAAAAACTATGTCGCTCTTTTTTAACCTTTAAAATCAGAACAGCCACACCTGACATTGCTTGTTATTTAATACAATGATTAAAAAAAGGCGTTCAATAATCTTCATTTCCACTTGATATCTTCTATTGCTCCCTCGAGAGTGTTATTCTGCACTAAATGGGTATAAATGGTAATATCACTTATCGTTAAGAGAATTTCGCTCTGCAGCAAATATGGCACCGTAATTGGACAAATGGTCTTACCATTTAGACGGTCCTGTAAGGTGGTTGTCTAATTTTAATGTAGTATAAGAGATAAGTCGCATTTATTAACCAAGGGGAGGAGCGTTCACCGTATTGGGTCACTTGAATTGGATTCCACGTTCAATCCCCGGCTAATAGCTGAATGATACATTAAGATTTCTATTCTGGGTTTGGGTGTTTATATATTCGTGTTTGTGTGACAATGCCAATCGCAAGTTCCTAATATGGGGCTATGAGAGGAAAAGTCGTTTTTAGAATGTACCCGTTTTTGTTCCATTGTTTGGCACGGGTCCCTTTTCAAGATGACTGAGGTTTAGACCCCAGGTGACCACGCTGGTCAACTGGTATTTATATCAGAACTCTAAAAAACATGTATGTTTCCTTATACTTTCGTTCTAGGTCAATACTTTAAAAATGTAGATGTGTGCCGGCATTTCAACCTCTAAATTCCAGCATAAAATACCAAATTTCAAATTTGTTAGAGTTAGTAGAACCCTTCGTGGGTCGACTCTGGAGGCACTACTGCCACCTGTAACTACCTTTTAAAACAACAGAATTAAGCGTTGTTACATTATTTATTATACAAGAGTGATAGGAGTTTGACACTCATAAAGTATTGGATATATATTAAAAAAATCATTATGAATGCTATTGCTACTATGCTGTAACACTGAGTTATACAATGTATGCTCATTCAATGAACATTCTATGTATATATAATCTCTGTGTCTACATTTTAGAGCGATAGTAGCCACTTACTATCAGTGGAATGCATGCTCGTTAGCTACTTCAATATTAAAAAATATATATACTTATTATTATTTTCATATAGTTTATAGTATTCCTTCTGTTGTTTCGACACCATTATTTCATTTCAAATCAAAGTTTATACTTACTGCCAAACTTCCCTTCGTCATGAACAAAATAATATCGCTTACGATAACACTTTGATAAAAACGAACCAAACTAAATTCGTTTACTAAGTTTTGCTATTCGAGTCGAGTTTATGTATTGGTACTTCTTCTGAGTTATTTTAAGATCGTCCTCAGGGGTGTTAGCGGTCGTGGTTCAATCTTATGGATCTCCGATTCTTATTAAAGTTGGTTACGATTGCTCATAGATAATAGTCACTATTTTATGCATGCACGTTTGCTACGTCTATTATTTTCTGTAATAGCAGGTGCCAGAAAATTCCTAGCCAGCGGTCTATATAGTATATTGCATCCGATACAAAATTAGGCAAATTTAGGTCTACCGTTCTTGGAATAAACTCCTGTTAATTGGTTCCAATCTGGGGTTGCAATTAGTAACTAAAAAGCAGATATCATACGGCAAGAATAAAAAGAACCTTTCTTTTCTCGAGGAGGAAACCTTCAAAAGGTATCTGACCCCGTGGGAGCGACGCCAGGTTACCGCACTAACCCGGCCGGTCTCGGCGCTGCAAAGAGGATTCCGGGATCTCCAAAGGAACGCAACCGGAATACTCTGAACGCGCTGCCCCATCGGGCTCCACCCAGGTGAGCGGCTGGGCCCGCTGCACCGTCTCATCTTCACGACGGTATGCGATCACATATACCACCGTCCTTCCCGTGGTCACCTAGCTGGACTGTTCGAGCTCCCACTCTTGCCCCCGGTAATTCCAGAAGCCCCCTTTTAGTCGCCTCTTATGACAGGCAAATGATACCGCAGCCCTATTCTAATCCCGGAACTACAGGAATGAAGAGTAAAAAGGACCTAATGCGAAATTTAAATACGAAAATAATAAAATAGTATTCACAACATTTATGTATGTCCTTTTCGAGCACGAACTCAGCACTATTTAATCCACTAGACGAAACTATTTCATTTTCATTTTGCCGAAATTTTAAGTTCCGTCCCGTTCATTCGATGAGAACGGCTGTGATACCGCTACAGTAGCTTCACAACTAAGAACATTGTTAAAAATATCAAAACAAGAAGCCTAACGGCTTTAAACGATTTTTTGTTCAAAATGATATAAGTATTTAATTTAACGCCTTATATGAGTATTCATCATAATAGTCAAGCAAAATTATTTTAATGTATATATTTTTAGAATGGTCTATTTTACCTTTATTCTACCTTTTATTTCCTCACTGAGACGATTCTAATGATGTCACAATCCGTCGAGTCGTTTGAGCCGTAGCGAAAAACAAGTCATACATACACTCGAAAACCCTCCTTCTGGCGCAGACGGGTAAAAAAACTCTATTTACTTTACGTATATATCTTGATGAATTATAAAAAAAAACATCATTATAGACGAGTTAAGGTTAATAAAGCTAAATCATGTGACAAATCCAATATCAACTGGTATTTAATGTTTTTCCCGGTAACGCTGCCCGATCCATCGAAAATAATCTGGCGATAATTGACACCCAGAAATCCGAGTCACTGTCAATTAAAGTGATCAGTGTCCACTGATACAAATCGATACGGTCCTATTGAAGTGTCAAAATACCCTTCGCCTTCAAACACGATTGATATCACGACGATTAGCAAGATGAATCAAGGGCTGACACTGAATTAAGTAAATTATCAAAACAAGAAATTATTATGAAAACAGTAAACCCGATTGCTAAAACTGAAAATTGCAATCGAATTTTTTAATCACAAAGAGTAAACAAAGCCCTTTTATTAATCTTATACGGTTTACGCTGTACATCGTTGTAAAGCATGTATAAAAAATAACTATATGCAATACTTATACAATACGAGTAACCAGAAATATATGTAAGTTTTAACGTGATAGAGAGGCCTTTATAGTTCGATCCATAGAGGTGGTGCCTTTACATCTATTAAAGCCAGCGTCTGCCTCCCTAATTTTGATTTGAAAGGTGTGGAAAGGAAGACAAAACTATCCGAAGTATCCCAATTTAGTCCTCAGGGGTAGCAACGCATTTGTAGCCAATCTCAGATAAGATTAATCCTATCTGGCGTTTGCTACTTCTATATCATATAAAAAATTGCCGTCACGGGATGACTGGCAGATGTGAAACGTCGTATTCCTGCAAGTAGTATGCATAAAAGACAAGATTGCGACAAGAACTAAACATATAGCATAATGAAAATAACGGCGTCTACGAACAGTACTCCGCACTAAGTCGAACTAACACAGCAACACGCTTAGTTTTTTTCGATACTTAATACTTCCGACAATGTATAACAGATGGCGCTATAAAAAATACGGTGTGGCGATCGCTACGCCAACAATCAGGTTTACATGCGCCTATAGATGTTTCACATCAAAAACGACATATTTTTAATCACGCAGACCCATAAAATATTCTACAATCCACGGGCGTGCGCACCAACGATACCATCGTTAGCGACTATCGCTTATTCCATCGCTCCTAGATTGACGTGACGTCGCCTATCGATTTTGCTGTCCATTACAGAAGTACACGACATTAAATAAATAAGCAGGCCGCGATAAAAGCACTGTGCAGCCCCCATTATGCCACATTACGCCTTGTAGATAGGGATGGCGGTACTACAAGAAAACATCGATTTTCAATTCGATTCGAATCAGCTCAAGAATCAGTCTAAAAAATATTAAAGACTACTAGGTAATTTTTTTAAAGTCGACATTTTTTTATTTATTTAATTTTCTGTCCTAGAAATACATCGACGAAAAAGTTTTATCGTCTCCCAATGGAAAACAAGTTTATATTGAAACTTTTTTACAAACAAGCTTTTAATAAACGCCACTTGTGTATATCACTTTTTTCGTACTCGCAACGAACCGTTTTATGTGATACTAATATCATTGTGTTCATAAAAGAAACTGTCCACGTCTTGTTGGGATGTTGGAACGTTATGAATGGAATTTAGACGTACGTCACTAAACTAATGGTGCATTATTATCCAAACCATCCAACCAAATAGTATGTAAAATATCAGTTCAATCGATTGCTTGGTAAAAAAAAACGATTCTTCGATTAATCGATTTTAGATCATCAGTCCTATTCGTTGGGGACGCGACTGAAATTCATAAATTGCTAAGCCGGATTGAGAGACGGTTAAGTGGATCTGGAGGTAATGTATTGAAATAGCTCTCTTACTTATCCTTTTAACTTAATAGTGGATTAAAGTGCAGTATTCACTACGCGTCTAGTGAATGCTCGTTTAATACTCATTTCTAGTAAATAAAGTATATTTATTTAAAAAATAAAAGCATGAATATTGTTATCTAAACCCTATATATTAAAAGTTAGATTTGGCTATTGAATTTTGTGTTTTTTTTTTTATTGTAGCGCCAAAAAGTTATGAAGTTGAAAATTATCCTCCACCAAAACCCCATAAAAAAACCTCACTAAAACAAAAACTATATATATATTTTAGACTTTTCCCGAAAATGGTTCAAGAGCCAATAGGGGATGAAAGACAAAAGTTTGTTTATAAAGTCGAAGTTTGCTCAATCATTTGTTCTTTACGCGGTTTTCAGTTTTTGTCTAAGTTTATAAACCATTATTTATTACTAAAGTTCAGGTTTGTAACTTAAATATTAAACACAACTTCTATCAAAACTTATATAAATTTAGATTTACTTACGTACTTTGTTTATTACTTAAATCATAATATTTTCTGCGTCTATAACGGTGGAACTATTCAACAAGGATTTCATCTGAAGCCAATCACATAGCCGTTGTCGCTCCTGAGGTCCGAGATGGTATGTAATATGTAAGTCGACAACCATATCTTTACACCAAAACGTAAAAAGTACTAAACGTGGAGATTGATGAGGCGGTGGAGCCTCACCTGTGAACCCTACATATTTTCTACTACTCTACTCTTACTGCATACTAAATAAATGACTATTTAAACTTTGACTTTATAGTCTTATTGTTTGTCTATAAAAATAATATACTTTCAAATGCCGCTATTATTAGTCATCATTACTAGTCGATTGAATTCTTCATGCCTTTGACATCTAGCGCATAGATAACTTAAAATTGATCTCTTTTAAGACAAATTTACATGAACAGGTGCTGTCATGTAACGCGTAGAACATAGTTTCGTCGTCGTGCGAAGCGAAGTATGTTGAGCGCTGACTTCGGGACTGTGTACTATGTACAGAATATGTAGAAAACCAACATATATTTGAATTATTTTTTGTAGCATGGAATCTTCTTTCTTGTATTTTTTTTATTAATAACTATCTGAAGTACTCGTGCTTCGCTACGAAACATAAAAAATAGTTGTCATCGTTAAATAGTGCAAAATATCGATATCAATATATAGTATAGGTTGATCAGGTGAATTAGCTCCGTCCATGCAAAATTTCATGTAAATCGGACGAGTGATTTTTGTGTGATTGAGTAACAAACAGACATACTCCATCTCAATTTATATATTAGTATAGATATGCTTAAATTCGGTCCAGTAGATTGCGTTATACATGGACAAACAAATAAACGACAGTTTTATATGAAGAAGGACAGTAGACTACACGGTCGCTTAGTTCATTTCTATTCAACGTTTACATAATTCAGCTCAGATTTATTTATAATAACTCCTCCAACATCAATTCAAACTTTGCTCTGGTGCATATTATAAAGAGTCTGTTTCAGAGAAACCGTACCACTTGAGTAGATCATAAATCTTCAATAACAAGATCTGTTATGACTTTAAATCGCAGCATCCCTGTATCTGTTGGAGAACTTGGAGATAATCTGTGTTCTGTTCTATTTCTGAATGAGAATTCACCTATAATCATTGTTATTTCTGATTGTGCACTTGCATCTTAGATTTTTTTATTGAATTGAAATAGCAAGGAGAATACAGGCCACCTGATTGTAAGTAGAGACTGCCGCCCATAAACAACCGTAAGAACAGAATTTCTCTACTTGAAGTCGATCATATATGCGTTGCTACTCTCAACGATTAAGATGATCGCCTTATGTGTAAATATTATGACGATTGGAGATCTCTGGCGTATTAACTTAGCCACAATGATTTCACTACTATTAAAAGAATAATTAATTTCCATCTTAGTCTTTCTCTGAACACTGAAGCATTAATGCTATGATTATTACATAGTGTGCAGATAAGAATTCTCAACTTGTCATCTATTTTTATTTTGTTGCAATTTTCCTGTATCGTATACATACTTATCAGAGGCGTTCCAACTTAGTCTATTAGTAGCAACGGATCTGCGGCTAACTTCGGGTAAGACTGATCGAATCTGGAGTCAATTACAGATGTGAACTGCTCGTTTGCTACTCAATTCCACACTTATTTTGCTGAAATATTTATACAGTAAATACTTGTACCACTCGCATCTGTATATTTTTGTTTAATGTTTGTCATCATTCATAGGTCTCCAATCTTAATGCTGACGTAACTGACGTAAGTCCAAATTAGGTCACCAAAAAACATATAATTTTGCGGCAAAATAGGTCGTTATATAAAAAGCGCGACATATTATTATAATGAACTCAGTCTCAACATTTGAGGAAAAACAAATGTTGGATTACTGGTTATTTTTCTCTAGTAATAACGATTGATTGCTGTTTCGTATGAATAACCGCACAGTTCAAAATTCGTTAATTTTAAGTGTAGTGTATGACGAATTGCGTGGTGGAGCGGTCACCATACCGGTCTGACATGAAGTGGGTTCCGGGTTCTATTCCCGGCCAGACAAGACATCTCAATGATGAATTCAGATTCTGTTCTGGGTCTGGGTGTTTGTGTATTCGTCTTTGTGTGTCCATGGTACTCACGTCACAGGAGAAAATCCTAGTGTGGGGCTATGAGTGTATAAAGTGTAGGCTACAGTTTTATCAATTAGTTACATTGTTAAAAATAATTAAACTATAAACCCGACTGCTTAAAACGATTTCTTTATTCATAATCATAAATTTAACGCTTTATGCGAGTTTTCGTCAAAATACTCAAGTAAAAGTATTATAATATGTATATTTTTAGAATGGTCTATGTATACCCATATTGTTGCGATAATGATAAATGTCGTCCCCTCACATTTTCCCCTATTTACAGGCGCCATTTTTTTAAATTATATATATCATATATTACAATCCGTCAAGTTTGGGTTATAGCGCTTTGCCAAAGAAGTAGATATACATAAAAACAAACATTACCATCCTTCTGACGCAGTTGAGTAAAAAGGCCTAGAATTGAAATATTGGTACTGTTGCTACACTGTGGTTAATAACCTTTTGCTTTATTTTTATTGCTTTGATTTCATTTATTAAAGAGATGAAATCAAAAAGCATTGTTTAACTGATACCTGGCTCTCCTATAAAATTAGCGTTTGTGTGTATTCAATCCAATCAGCGATATCTTACAAAAGATACATTACACATAAGTAAATAATCATGCCGTGTGGTCGTATCGTCTTAAATAGTGCCATTTCCTCTCTTCAGGTGTCATAAGAGGTGTCTTCATCTGTAACATCAACACTTTCTACGGTCACAGCACACATGCCAGGCGTGACTATTGAGGAAAACCATCATTCAATGGGAAACCTATGTCCAACAGTGGACCTTAAAGGACTGATGGATGGGTGGAAATAAATATTAAATAGATACTGCTCCACGCTTATGTACTTAATCGTTCAAAGCACAATGTTCCCATGGTAAAGATAATTACATATCTTTACTATTGTAGAATCATTGGTACAAATACGGTACATTCACGTGAGGTACGTAATTATCTGAGAGCCAATGTGAAAGATAAAATCAAATCATTTTACCTAGATTAAACCCTCAGTACTAATTTCAAGCATCTAGTACCACATGACGACAGAAGCATTAATCTTATCTGGCTCGTTACTGAGCCGGTGGAAATACGGTTTATCTGTCAGTGTGAGGTCGTTTACATACAGATGTAAACGACCTCACACTGGTCAACTAATGAAATGGATACAAAAGATAACTTGGGATCTAACAAATTAAATTTACGTTGAAGAATCTGCTTACCTCATCCTATGCACTACTTACCTTTATCTGGCTGAAAACACTTTGATGAATAAGAAATATTTATAGCATTTACTAGCTTTCATTTGATACCCATATTGTAATAAAAAAGATGCCCCCTTCCCCCACTTTTTTAAATTATATAGCCTTTAGCCTATGTCACAATCCGTCGAGCTGTTTGGGCTGTAGCGCTTGCCAACGAAATACACACCCTCCTTCTGACGCAGTCGGATAAAAATAAATAAAGTTGATGGACGGTGATTGAAAGGTCTAGCGTACATAATATGTTACTTTTCGATACAAAAAATATTTTTTGCTATACATGTTCTTAACAGTCATAACACATTATATAATAGACTGGCTACTTTCCACGTATAAGCTAAGTCGTAGTAGTTTGGAGAACTTTAATTTAAAAAAAAACACACTTTCTACATTCATAGCCCCACGCTACTATTTCTCCTGTGTTGTGGGTGCCATGGACACACAAAGACGAATACATAACGAATACCCAGACCCAGAACAGAAATCTAAACTCATCATTCTGATTTCTGTCTGGCCGGAGATCGAACCCGGGACCCACTGCGTTTCACTCTCTATTCTGACAAGATAGTATCAACACAATAGACAGTTTAACACAAAGAAAACCCTGGAGAATTTTTTATTATTAAAAATATCCCTTTAACTGTTCATTTATGTCTATACTCCGTCAAGATCAGACTTTGCGTAAAATACATGTGAATTAGACAATATAACTTCAAATACGTTTTATGGTACTCAGGAAACATTAGGTGTACATTCATTTATAGTCATTCATTCACACTTAATTGCATACTCGTAGGAACAGTGCAATATGGGTTGTTATTTAAACCGATTTGTTTATGTACAATAACATGTATTCATTCATCAACATCGTCTTCACTTAAAATTCCTTCACCAAATTTATTCGCAAGTCAGCTGCTTACATCGCAACATTCTGTGCGTGCTCAATCTTTCATTCGTTTTATTTTTAAACAAAATCACGTTTGATGCAAATCCCAAAATGGAATAGGGTCAAGTGATCACACAATAACCCCAAACGTTAGCGATGTGTACGTGCCAGCCCCTTTGAGCCACTCGTGTCTTGACCTCGTCTACTATCATCTATTTCTGCCTATTAACAGCAGTGTTATGAGCTGCTGTGTTCAGGTCTGAAGGGAGTGGTAAGGGAGATATACTTTTCCGAGGTATTCCATCTTAGTCCTCAGGGGTAGCAACGTACCTGTGGCTAACCTTAGGTAAGACCTGATCTTACTGTTGATTACAAGGCGGCAATGACCACTTACCATCAGGTGGACTGTATTTGCTACTTTAATATGATAAAAAATATCTATATAATATAGCTTATCAATGCAATTGTTTATATGGCCAATAAACTGTGTAAAATGCTGGTGCAGGTATTAAATGAGATAACGATTATGACAAAGAGGACACTCAAATTAATCATTAACTGAGTCCTCAAAAGTTTAGCCTTACTTGGAATACCTCACTTTGGATCGGCCACGGACCCACAGACTATATAATAATTGAACTTCAGACGACCCGTATGAACTCTTGCAAAAGGTACATTTGAAGTAATTTGAATTGTATTTTTTGAATAAAGTTATTTGTGATGTTTAATACCTTTCGTGTCGTTTATTCTTACTTAATATTGATGCAGAAATTGTGACTTTAAAAACTTTAATCTTAACCTTGTTCTAGTAAAATCGTTTTGACATATTATTCCTTCTAATTAATAATGCAAATTGTTATTCTCCGTCGTCTTTGTCATAAATTGTACAAACCTAAACATATTTCTCACCTTAACAAACTGTCCTTCAATTTACGTGTTTAAATTTAAATTCAGCATCACTAATGATGTCGTAATTGTATAACTGTTTCATTCATCTGTATCTTCTCATTATTTTTTTTCGGGAATTGCTTATACGATTGATCGTTATCGAATTACATTACCGGAACACTATGACATTGATATCTTCAAAAAGGTGCATAAAAATCTCTATAAAGCTTTCTCTAGCTTTATTTTTAGCCTCTGGTGTTTAAATATGCAAAAGAAAAGACTGACTACCGTCTATCAGATAGCCCGTCTGTTATATCACTAGGTCTACTAGGATTGTCTCTGTAGTTCCGGGACCAGAATAGGGCTACGGTATCCCCTGCCTGTCGTAAAGGACGACTCAAAGGGGGCTTCCAGGGTTGCGGGCGGCAAGAGAGGCAGCTCGAGTCGTTCAGCCAGGCGACCTCGGGAAGGACGGCGGCAGGTGTGGTCGCATACCGTCGTAACATGTGAAGGCACGGTGACTGCAAATGCTCACCGGGGAGAGCTCGTAAGGGCCATCGCGCTCGGACGACTCCGGTTGCGTTCCTTTGGAGATCCCGGAATCCTCAACACTACGCGGACGATAGATACCGGGAGGGTTTTAATGCGGTAAAAATCCCACATAACCCGGCGTTACTCCCACGGCGTCGGGTACCTTTTGAAGGTTTCTCCCTCGTTACAAAAAAAAAGGTTCTACTAGGATACTGTAAAATATGTAGATTGTGCTGTACCTACTATAATTTTATATCTCTGCATCTGTATGTCCGCGAATCGAAATTTAATTCATCCCCCACCACTCTCGGGCGGTATGTCGTAACTTTGTTTAATTATGTTATCTCAACTTCGTACAAGTTTTGATTTGAGCAAATCTAAGTTTAGAATACTCTCTTTGAGTATATTCTCAAGTTATTCAGACTGATGGATAACTGATTCAATTAAATAATGTGGTTATTTAAGTAAATAATTACTTAGAACATAACCTACTTTGATGGAATTTTCATGTAAGCATGTGGAGTTAAATTGATTATTTGTCTAGCAACCATCACATGATAAAATATTACAACACACGGCGTTTGCTAATAAATATATAAGCACGTTTAGAATTTTTAAAGGTTCTAATATTGAATCAAAATTATGATTTTAGTGATCGTAAATCAAAAGGAAGAAACCTCTTTGAATATACATCTTGCGTGAATTTCGTGCAGACTTTTCAAGTATCATCGTAAAGATATCTTTTCAAGAATTTCGCTTTCAGAAAGGTTAACTTTTGCTAAAACTGATTCTTAACATTATTTGAGACATAAACAATTTACTCTTTATGATATAAGAATAACAATTTTAAACCATTTTTTCCTGATCTCACAGTTTCGATTTCTTTTGACCGCGTTTTTAACTCAAAACGCCTCTTCCTCCTGACCTCCGCCCTAAGCTTCGAGAGTAGAAAGTTAACGAGAAATTTCACTTTCTTCTCACAAAGCTGGTATCCTTATATTTTGATACTCAATATATATTTTGTTACATTACAACGACGACGTCCTACAAGTATATGAGCGCCGACTACAAAGCTATGTATTATGTACTGTGTATTTAAGAAACCAACAAATATTTAAATTATATTTTTACTTTTTTATGGTATAGAAGTCGGTTACTATTTTTTGTATTTTTTGTCTTTACATAATATCACTAATTTTGCTTCGTAAATATAAATTTACACGAAATCATAAATTTAAACATAAATACAAACGTATATTCAACTTCCAGCATAAATTGAAGATTTAGTCCTAAGCCAGTCAGTAAGTCTGTATTTTTATGAAGTGAATGCACCCGGATGATTTTATATTTTCAATTATGTTCCAACCTAACCTAATCCATCCAATATAAATCACTACAGCTCAACCTAATCCTAAGCTATAAGGCTTGCAGTACCCTGTATCATCTGGTTTGAGGAGTTGAAGGTAATTTATATCTCTGTATAGTAACCTTACTGCACATACGTAAGCACCAAATGGCCAAGTTCTATGGTATAGGTTTGAAGTACCCCTGCATCATCAGGGTTGAAGAGCTGAAGGTCCAATTTGACGTCTCATGTCCCTGCTTAGCAATGTTATTATATATCCGTAGGCACCAAATGGCCAACATTTGTGGTTTAGGCCTGCAGTACCCCTGCATCATCAGGATTGAGGAGTTGAAGGCCAATTTTTTCATCGTAGTATCTGTTTATCAATTTCATTATATATACGTAAGCACCAAATGGCTAACTCTTGTCACTTAGGCTTGCAGTACTCAGCATCATCAGGCTTGAGGAGTTGAAGGTCAATTTTTCATCTTATATCACTGCATAGTAAGCACCAAATGTCCTACATCTATGGTCTAGGTTCG